>PVKN010044439.1:0-10083 GCA_004027915.1 Capromys pilorides
TAGATTCAAGTAAAGACTGTTTAAAAGAGACAAAGAAGGTCATTACATACTTGTTAAAGAAACATCCCAGGACAGGAAAAAGATAACAGTCATGAAAAACATATCAGCATACACAACCACATCAAACAAATATTAATGGACATGGACAATGAAATGCCCGAATTATAATTTTAGTGGGGAACCTCAATTTCTCATGGTCACAAATATATCAAGTATGCAAAAAGTCAATAAAGAAGTATCATAAGTGAAGGAAAGCTATGAAAAAATATACTTAGTATCTCATGGTTCCAGTAGGGGAGAGAAGGAGGAAGAAGGAGGAGCCAGGTGGTTGATGGGATTGGCTATGACTGCTGCCACCATGGCCACCACCACCACCGGCCTCTGTGCTCCTGGTGTGGGAAAAGGAGGTGTGCATCCTGAGCACAAGCCGGTGGCAGTGCCGCTTTGGGAGGGTCAGCAGTGGGGAGGCGATGGTGGATATATAGATAAACTCCAGATTGACAGCATTATCCGAAAGCTGCTGGAAGAGAAAGGGTCCAAGCAAGGTAAGAATGTCCAGCTACAGGAGAATGAAATTAGAGAACTATGCTTGCAGTCTCGTGAGATCTTTCTCAGTCAACCTATCCTACTAGAGCTTGAAGCACCACTCAAAATATGTGGTGATATCCACAGGCAATACTAAGATTTGCTTGAACTTTTTGAATATGGTGTTTTCCCACTAGAAAACAACTATCTGTTTCTTGGGGACTATGTGGACAGGGGAAAGAAGCCATTGGAGCCTATCTGCCTCTTACTGGCCTGCAAAATCAAATACCCAGAGAATTTTTTTTCTTCTCAGAGGAAACCATGAATGTGCCAGCATCAATATAATTTATGGATTTTATGATGAATGCAAAACAAGACACAACATTAAACTATGGAAAACTTTCACAGCTTGTTTTAACTGTTTACCAATAGCAGCCATGATGGATGAGAAAATATTCTGCTGTCATGGAGGTTTATCACCAGATCTTCAATCTATGGGGCAGATTTAGAGTTATGTGACCAACTGATGTACTAGATCAAGGTCTTCTTTGTGATCTTTTGTGGTCTGACCCCAACAATGATGTCTTAGGATGGGGTGAAAACGATAGAGTGTCATTCACATTTGGTTGCAAAATTTCTCCATAAGCATGATTTGGATCTTATATGTAGAGCCCATCAGGTGGCTGAACATGGATATGGATTTTTTGCAAAAAGACAGTTGGTTATTTTGTTTTCTGCACCCAACTACTGTGAAGACTTTGACAATGCAGGTGTCATGATGAGTGTGGGTGAAACATTAATGTGCTCCTTTCAGATTTTTAAACCTGTAGAGGAAAAGAGGTCCAATGTCACAAGACCTGTAATACCTGCAAGGAGTATGATCACAAAGCAAGCAAAGAAACAGATGTCATTTTGACTCTGCATAGTTGGGACTTGCAACATAGAGTACATAATATTCATTTTTAAAAACTGTAATATATACTGGTCAGCTTGCTCAGATAGATCTGTGTTTGTGGTGGCCCCTCCTTCTTTTTTGTTTTCATGAATGGCATTTGCTGGTTATAACAGCAAATGAAAGACACTACAATCCCAAGGAAAAGTATTGTTTTTAACTCATTGTTCCTTTTGCAGACAACTTTAATGATGGTGTCAAAACCATACCCCAGGACAGTTTATCCTGTTTGGGGGCTAAGCGGGGAGGGTAAGTGTATAAGTGATCTTTTAAAAATTCAGTGCAACCCATGAATAATGTAAATGTTCACTTTCTTTAGAATATAAAGACAGCCCTAGGGTGCTCTGAATCTGTACATGTTATTATCATAATATGCATACTGTTGATACTAACCACTGTGAACATTTTTAATTTTAAAATTTTGTTTCAGGGAGATTGCTTTTTATTCTCATTGTCTTGTCATGTACAAACTAGGTTTTATAACCTTCAACAGTAGATGTAATCTTCAACCTTGCCAGGAATACTGGTATGATATACATTTAATTAAAGCATACTTTACCCTACCTACGCTATACTTAAAATGAAAATTAAAGTCATTCTTTTAAACGTGACTTTTCCTAAAGTCAAAGTTTCTGTTTGAATATGTATTGACACCCCCTTAAGTACAGGGTGGCATTGCTGTATACACATGCCACCTCCTTGGGGATTCAAAAACATGTTTATGATTTTGAATAGCAAGTAGTAATATAGTGCTATTTAAGCTATCATGAGTAAAGTTAATAACATTTTGTACAATATCCATATAATCTAATTCACTAAGTAATCTTTATACAGTTGGATCAGGCCTGAGTCTGTCCATTCAGAAAGCTTCAAATTATAGAAACAATACTGTTCTATATGAGTGACTGATTATACTGTCTTTGGCCTATATTGTTTGTTCTGCAGTGGAGCTGAGGCTTATAAGACAAAAAAGGAACCTAACTTGCTGTCCACCAGTTTATACAGAACTTACAGTATATATGACTTTTTTAAAACTAAGATCTGTTAGAAAAAAGGTCTGTTTCAACAGATGACCATGTACAATGCCATGTGGTGAAAATTCAGACTTACTAAATGAAAAACTAGTTAAATCTTCTCAGTGTCTATTTATCAGCACGATACACAAAGAAAAACTGTTGATGGCATATCGAATAGATTTTAATGAATAAATTGCTCTGGAAATCAAAAAAATACCCTTTGTAGATGTCTATAGAATGCTTCACTCTACCACATTAGAATAAACGTTCTCCTCATCTTCACAGGGGGTATTCTGTAAGACAGAAAACATACTAGCTTATAGAAAATTCTTAAATGAATGTAAAGGACTTGAAATGATCTTGTGTATATTATGACACTATAGAGCAATGAAATTGGATTTCATCCAATTTGGCAAAATATACCACAAAACTCACATACTCACATAGAAATTAAATAGACTTCTTAAACAACCAATGGATCACAGAAGACACTAAAGAAGAAAATAGACAATTTCTGCAAAAAACAATAATGCCAAAACAGCTTATCTAACTTTGAAACACAATGAGTGAATTTTTATGAAGGAAATTTACAGCAGTGAATTCCCACATAAGAAAAGCAGAGCAATCTGAAAGAACTCAATGTTTAATCCAAAGATTCTTGAAAAAGGAGGGCATTTCAAGCCAAAAGTCCATATGAGAGATGAGATTGTAAAGATCAGAGCAGAGATTTGTGCATATTAAATTTATTGAGACTAAGTGAACAAGAACAAGAATCAATAAAGTAAAGAGCTGGCTCTTTGAAACATTAAATAAAGTAGAGAAACTCCTATCAAAATTTATAGAAAATAGGAAAGAAAAGATTCAAATCCCTGCAGTGAGGAAGGGGATGGATGAAATCACAAAATATGCTTCATAAATCCAGAAGATCATGAACATTACTTTGAGAAATAAATAATTAAATATCAGAGTGAAACTGAGGAGGTTGTTAAAAAACCTATCAAGAAAGAAATGCTTAGGTCCTGACGGACACATAGCTAAATTTTACAAGAAATTTAGAGAAGATATAATGCTGCTGCTCCTCAAATTCTTTAAAAAAATTGAAAGAGAAGCAATACTTTGGAGGTTCTATCCTGGTCAATCTCTTTAATGATCATAGATGCAAAATATTCAGTAAAATACTGGCAAAGAGAATGCAGCAAATCATTAAGAGGATTATGCAACACGACAAAGTAGGATTCATCCCAGGGATGCAGTGATAGTTCAACCCATATAATTCAATAAATTTAATAAATCATATCAACAGACCAAGGCCAAAAACCACATGATCATCCAAATAGATGTGTAAAAACATCAACAAGTTCTAACACACATTCATGATGAAAACTACTGAAAACTGGAACAGATAATCTGTATCTCAATCTCATAAAAATCTTGGAAAAAATAATTTCCAACATCATATTAAACGGTCATAATATGAAATTTTTCATTTTAAGTTCAGTAACAAGGCATTGATATCCATCACCACTCCTACTCACTGTAGATCTGAAAGCATTAGCCAGGGCAATTAGAAAAGGAAACAAGTAACAGAAATAAATATAGGAAAGGAAGAAGTTAAATTATTTATAGATGACATGATGTTGTACATGGAAAATCTCCAAAACTCCACCAAAACACTTCTAGATTTAATAACCAAATTTAGTAGAATATCTGGATACAAAGTCAACAATATACTGTACTGTAAAAAAATCAAGTCAATAACTTCTGACAATTGCAAGTTCTGCTGATAACCCACTACTGTTATGAACTATTGAACTATATTGGGTTATTTTGTTGAATTCAAGTACCTGTAATATTTAAATTGACATCAAGTATGAAAAGGTCCTTTAAAGACTTCTCCAAATACAGCTTCTCTAACAGTCTGACAAAACAAAACAAAAAAAATGGGGATATAAATGAAGGACCATTTTTTATAAAATTAAATCAAAATTTTATTTAATGATTTCAAATTATACATTTCAAATTTCTAAAATGGAATAGAATGATCTTGGAATGAAGAAATGGCATAGATGAATCCATTGAAACTCAAATTTCATAAAAGAAACCATATATCTGCAAAATCACATCCCATTATGTAACAAAGTGAAGTAGCTACTTCTTCAGTTTGGCAATAGCTATTTTATAAAGGAAAGGAAAAATAATTTTGTTATTCTTTAATTAAAAATGAGATTCTATATTTAGATTAAAAAATTAAAGATCTGACAAAGCTGTATTTACCAAAAGCTGTGATTACCAACAACTCCCCCCCCACCAAAAAAAAAAAAAAAAAAAAAAAAAAACACCAAAGAATGTCTTATCAAAATCATTGTAAAGATTGGGACCAGCAGTGCCATTAGTACCGGCTGCGCCGAGACCAGGTAAAGAGGCTCTGGCCCCCAGCCCTGTCCTTCCCGCAAACTCCACCCTCCATGAGGCCTGGTCCTTGGCGACCTGGTAAAGATGCTTCCAGCCCTGGCATCCTTTCCTTAAAGCTCCACCTCCCCTTATTGCCCCGACCCATGGGGCCTTGTGGCAGCCAGCCACCACAGCTTCAACCAAAAGCCAGGCATGGCTGGAGGAGAATAAGCTTGGTGGATCTGGGCCCAAACTCCCTTAGGCGATAATGGCATAACTTCACCAAAGTGCAGAGATCACTGCTATACAAAATGATAAAGACAGGGAGTAAGATGCAATCTCAGATCCCAGGACCACCTGGAACTAACACAGGAGACAATACCAAGGAAGAAAATGGGAATCGTGCAGCCGAAACATCTGAATCGGCAGCATCTGAGGTAGACAGACAAGTGCAGAAATGTATAGAGCAACTCAGATCAGAGATAGCATTTGAATTAATAAAAGAAATATGAGAATTAATAGAATCTGAAGTGGAAAAACAATTGCAGAAACATATAGAGGAAATAAGAACAGAAATAACCTCTGAAGAAAAAAAGATATCTCTAAACTAATAGCATCTAAAGTAGGGGAACAACTGCAGAAAGGTAAGGATGAAAGCAGAGCAGAAATAATCACTGAACTAAAGAGAGAAAGGATAACTATAATGAAAGACTTAAGCAATATTAAAGAAGACATTGACAAAAAAATTAGAGAATGGAAAAATGATTGATTCCATGACTGAGCAATATAAGAAAGAAATAGATCACATGAAACTGTTTCAAAGAGATATACAAGAAAATATAATCTCAATCACAAGCTGGCCAAACCGTCTGAATGCAAGTGAAGATAGAATTTCAGATCTTGAAGACACACTTGCAGCTAGTGAAAAGGTGAGAAAGGATCTCTTAAAAACAACCAGGATGCAGGAAAAAATAATTCAACATCTGCAAGATGATGCAAGAAGGAACAACGTGAGATTAATAGGAATGAATGAGAAAGAAGGAGTAAATACAAATGATATGAAAAGAATATTGGCAGAAGTAATAGCAGAAAACTTCCCAAATATGAGAAAACAATCAGATATTCAGGTAACTGAAGCATACAGACTCCAAATAACATCAACCCGACTACAAACACATCAAGACATATAATAATCAAGATCCCAGAAATCTAGCAGAAGAATAACATACTAAAGCTGCTAGAGAAATGAAACAGATCACATTTAAAGGAAAATCCATCAGAATAACAGCAGATTTCTCTTCACAAACCATGAAATAAAGAAGGGCATGTAGCAGAGTGCTTCAAGTTCTCCATGAAAACAAATTTCAGTTTCAATTTGCAATTCCTGGCAAAACTCTCAAGTGTGAAGGAGAAGTGAAATACTTCCATGAAAAGGAACAACTGAAGAATTTCATGACGTCAAAGCCAACACTACACAGAATACTAAAACACACTTTAGAGAGGGAACAAAATGACCAAAACTCAACAAATGAGAACAGAAAGAACCCAACAAATAGGACAACCAATTAAAAACAGAACAAAAAGTTGTAAACAGAAGTAAATAAAAGTCAGGTCAATCTTAAGTCAATACATTTCAATTATAACCATCAACCTTGATGGAATTAATTCTCCAATTAAAAGACATACACTGGCAGAGTAGATAAGGAAGCAAAATCCAACAATACGCTCTGTACAAGAAACACACTTAACTCATAAAGAAACTCACAGGCTAAAAGTGAAAGGATGGAAAACAATACTACATGCTCCAGCACCTAAAAAAAAAAAAAAAAAAAAAAAAAGCAGGGATAGCAATCATGTTTGCAGACAGTCTAAACTTCAAACCAAGATTGATCAAATGAAACAAAGGCCACTATATACTGGTTAGGGGAAAAATTCGGGATGAAGAGGTAACACTCATAAATATGTATGCACCTAACACGGGAGCACCAAGTTATACAAGACAAACCTTAATGGACATGAAAAATCTAATATCCAATACTACAATCTTAACAGGAGACCATAACACCCCCCTATCTGAAAAATATAGGTCAAGTAGGCAAAAAATTAGCAAAGAAGCAGCAGAATTGAAACGGAATTTGGAACAACTGGACTTAGTGTTCCACCCAACCTCTTCAGAATACACATTCTTTTCAGCTACACATGGGACATTTTCTAAAATAGACCACATATTAGTCCACAGGTCATGCTTAAGTATATGCGAGAAAACAGAAATTATCCCATGCCTATTATCTGACCACAATGCAATAAAACTGGAAATAAATGGTCAAAGAAACCATAAGAATTCCAGAAATACATGGAAATTAAGAACACTCTTCTCAGCAACCAGTGGGTCACAGATGAAATTAAACAAGAAATTAAAGAATATCTAGAATTTAATGAAAATTCAAGTAGAACCTACTGGAATTTATGGGATGCAATGAAAGCAGTTCTTAGAGGAAAATGTATGGCTTTGAACTCACACATTAAGAAAACAGAATGGGAACAAATAAATACTCTCATGCAGCAACTAAACCCACTAGAAACTGAAGAGCAAACGAAATCCAAAGCCCAAAGACAAGAGGAAATTATAACGATAAGAGCAAAGATTAATTCAATTGAGACAAAAGAATACAAAGAATTAATGAATCAAAAAGCTGATCCTTTGAAATATTAAGCAGAATTGATAAGCCCCTAGTTAATCTCATCAGAAAGAGGAAAGAAAGGACTCAAATTCAAGCAATAAGGAATGACAAGGGTGAAATTACTACAGACCCAGCAGAGATTGAGGGGATCATATACAGCTACTTTGAGAATCTTTACTCTCACAATTGAAAACACAGAGGAAATGGAAAGATTCCTAGAAAAGTACAAATTACCAAAACTGAATCAAGAAGATATAAGTACTCTCAATAACCCAATAACAGTCAATGAAATACGAAATGCAGTAAAAAGCCTGCTGACAAAGAAAAGTCCAGGACCTGATGGATTCACCGCTGAATTCCACAAGAAATTTATAGAATTTATAGAATATGATCCCAACACTCCTCAAACTCTTCAGTGAAATAGAAAAGGAAGTAATCCTTCGAAAATCATTCCTAGAGGCAAGGATTACTCTGATACCAAAACCAGAGAGAGATGCAACTAAAAAAGAGAACTACAGGCCAATTTCTCTCATGAACATAGATGCAAAAATCCTCAATAAAATCCTTGCCAATAGAATACAACAAATCATCAAGAAGATTATACAGCATGACCAGGTAGGATTCTTCCCCAGCATGCAATGATGGTTCAATATACACAAATCTATAAATGCAATACACTATATCAATAGAGCCAAAACCCAAAATCACATGATTGTCTCAATTGATGCAGAAAAGGCCTTTGACAAAGTGCAACACTCATTCATGTTCAAAGTCCTACAGAAAATCAGAATAGAGGGCCTCTACCTCAACCTGATAAAAGCCATCTATGATAATCCAACAGCTAACATAATTCTAAATTGGAAAAACTGAAGACATTTACTCTCAAATCTGGTACAAGACAAGGATGTCCTCTATCACTACTCCTATTCAACATAGTTTTGGAATGATTAGCTACTGCCATTAGGCAAGAGAGAGAAATAAAAGGAATTAGAATAGATAAAGAGAAGTAAAACTATCACTATTTGCAGATTACATGATAATCTACTTGGAAGACCCAAAGAACTCCACAAAGAAGCTACTAAAATTAGCACATAAATTCAATAGCATAGCGGGTAACAAAGTCAACACATAAAAGTGAATAGCATTCCTCTACACAGATAGCAGGCGCACTGAGAGAGAAATTAGAGAAATAGTACCTTTTATGATAGCACCAAAGAAATGAAATACCTGGGAATTAACCTAACTAAGGAAGTAAAAGACCTTTTCAATGAAAACTACAGTACTCTGAAAAAAGAGAACCTAGAAGATTTCAGAAAATAAAAAGATATGCCCTGCTCCTGGATAGGAAGAAACAACATTTTGTATATGGCCATACTCCCTAAATTGTTATACAGATTTAATGGAATTCCTATCAAAATACCATCAACATACCTCACAGAACTGGAGAAATCATTCCTAAAGTTCATTTGGAACCAAAAAAGACCCAGAATTGCAAAGACAATCCTGGGCAACAAAGTTAAGGCAGGAGGCATTGACATTCCTGACCTAAAATTATACTATAAAGCTACAGTAATAAAATCAGCATTGTATTGGCAAAAGATAGGCCTGAGGATCAATAGAATAGATTAGAAGATGCAGAAGCAAATACAAACACACTCAGCCAACTTATCTTCGACAAAGCGGCCAAACATGCTTATTGGAAGAAAGATAGCCTCTTTAAGAAGTGGTGCTTGGAAAACTGGCTCTCTACATGTTAAAAACTAAAACTTGACCCAAGTCTATCACCGTGCACTAAACTAAAGTCTAAATGGATTAAAGATCTAAATATTAAAAGAGAAACATTAAATCCCCTGGAAGAGAAAGTGGGAGAAAACCTTGAAGACATCGGGGTAGGCAAAAAGTTCATGGACAAAAATCAAAGTGCATGTTTACCTCTTTAAAGCATCAATAAATGGGACCTCCTTTGGCTAAGAAGTTTTTGCATGTCTAAACAAATTACCAACAGAGTGAAAAGACAACTGTCTTAGTTACTCTTCTATTGTTTTTGGGACAAATACCTGACACTCAGAATGAAGGAAGGAAAGGTTTATTTAGCTCACAGTTTCTGGAGGTTTCAGTTCATATTCAGCTGGCCCAAGGCTGAGTGGAACAGGGCAGAGAGCATCCAGTTCATGGTGGTGGAACAGCAATAATCGTGTCAGAGGCAACAGACCAACCAGGGTGCAGAGAACGACAGCCTAACAGTGTGAGTCTGTCTCTCTGTCTCTCTTTATATTACATTCAGGCTCTCTGCCTTAACCTATCCACCTTAGGCCACATCAATAATCCCAGCTGTACTCAGACTGATAACCGTATCAGTACTAAAACACATAATCCCAGTGGATCAAGAGTCAAGTAATCCCAGCAGTACTCAGACCCATAGTCCCATCAGCACTAAAACACATAATCCCAGTGGATCATGACTCAAGTCTCAAACTCTAGAAGTCCCTGCCCCATGATTGCATGAGGCTTTGAGGGA
>PVKN010044440.1:0-10088 GCA_004027915.1 Capromys pilorides
ACACACACACACACACACACACACACACACACCACCTTGCCCTTCTTACTCATTTCCGGGGCTTTCTCCTGACACTCCCAGGCCCGCAAAGACCTCTTTCAGAGCCCTCTAAAATGGAGATAAACATCTCTGTGGTGAGGATTGAGTCAACTTCGAACCTTAGAAGTTCTGACAGGCTTAGTTCGATTTGGGGTAGGGATTAAAGGCGGGAAAAATAAATAGACAAGACCCACAAACTGGGCAAGGTAGGTTGCCTCGAGTTCGAGGCCACCCTGGGCTACATACAGAGTTGAGGCCAGCCTGAAGTACACAGTAAGACCCTATCTAAAACAAAAACAAAGACAAGCAAACAAAAAAAAACAAGAAACAAACAAAAAGCACACATCTTTTTACACGTGTAGGAGCCCTGCTCAGCCACAGAATCTGTTTCTAGAAGGAGTTGGGTCAGGGAGTACACGGGCCTTAACCTCCCATAAGTGAGGGCAGCCCGTGCTGCACTGGAGTTGAGCACATCAGGGAGAAGAGGAGGCAGCATTCGGATCTGGTATGTGGGAAACCACAGTGGCCAGCAGGCCTCTCCCGGGTCCTGGAACTGCAGACTCTGCAAGCCTGAGACTTTCTAGAAGCTGCTCCTACCCCTGCCAAGTTCAAACAGCTATTTAACGAAAGGTCAGAACCCAGAATCCAGGTGTATCATCGGCAGATTTTAGTCGCAAACAACAGAACCCTTTCTGATGCTACTGAGCTGTTGGGGCGGGGGTGTATCTCAAATTAATAGTTAAGTCACAGAATCTCTGAGGAGGATTAGAGAAACAGAGTCCAGGTTCAGCTTCCATGTGCAATGCCTCAAACCACAATGACCAGGAGAGGACAACTAATACCATGGCTGTTACCAGGAACTTGACGTGTGTGCAGTCCTGCCTCCTGCGCTGGGGCCAAATTCCGCTCAGGAGCTTTGCCTGAAGAATCCCCTGAGAAATCACCTCTCTGTCACTGTGACCACCAGCCCCCCCCCCCCCTGCTGTGCCCTTCTGAATGGCACATTCCCTGGGGCCTGGGATTGGCTAAGTCACAGCTATGTTCTCGTTGCAAGGGAGGCTATGAATTTGAGTTCTGACTTCTAAGTCGAGGAGCAAAATTTAGGGAAATTTCCCCAAGTATAAAGGGGCCACTTAGAGGGGACCAGCCTTCTTGTTCAGGACAACTACATATGTCAGACAAATATTTTTAAATATTAAAGGCATCAAAAGCTAATGAGGGGGTGTGGAGATAGCTCAGTGGAATAAGTGCTTGCCTGGCAAGTGCAAGGTCCTGAGTTCGATCCCTGGTACCACACACACACACACACACACACACACACACACACAAAGCTAATGAGACAGTAAGGAATTGCTGGGACAACATACAGGAAAACACGAGTCCAGAGAACTTAGTTTCCAGACAAAGTAGTGACCCAGTTAAATTCTGCATTTCAGGTGAGCAACAAATACATTTTTAGTGCATGTCCCAGTTAAATCTGAATTTCAGGATAAGTATTTTTTTTTTTATAAGTATACCCTTGTAAAATTTGAGAAATACTTATAACAAGAAATGACATATTGCTTATCTAAAAGTCAAATCTAACTGGATGTTCCTATTTATTTATTTATTTATGTATTTAGTACAGGGTCTACAGTGTCTCACTTCACAGATCAGACTTGTAGTGATCCTCCGGTTTTCAGCCTCCCCAAGTGCTGGGATTACAGGCATGTGCCACCACGCCCAGTCTCAGTCACTGTCTTGGTGTGCCCCAGGGAGTGGGGCAGGCATGGCACATTAGGGAACTGGTCTATGTGCCTGCCTAAGCAGGCGTTTTAATCCATTGAGCTATCTGGCTGGCCTGCTGTCCTTATTTTTTATTTTTATTTTTATTTTTTTATGTTATGGCCGGCTCAGCCTGCCCTAGGGGTGGGGCTAGCGCAGCATGTGGTGCCAGGAATCAAATCATGGTCCCTGTGGTTGCCTAAGCAGGCACTTTAGACTGCTAAGCCCATTACCCTGGCCCCTGGCCCTATTTTTAATTTGTTAAATCTCACAACCTTAGGAGAGAGGGGAGCCCAGAAGTTGGGGTCACTTTTCCCCAAGGGCATTTGGCAATTTTAGGAAGCTATCTTCTTCCCTCTGATGGTATCATAAACTGAATTACTTTCCCAATTTCATGTTTGAATTATTCATTGTGAGTATATAGATTTTTTGTTTTCAATTTTGTATCCTGATGTAACCTTGCTGAATTTTTTTTTAATGTTGTATTTTTTAAAAATTTTATTTATTTATTTATTTTTGTATTTTGGCTGGCTCAGCCTGCCCTGGGGCTGGGGCTGGAACAGCACGTGATACCAGGGATCGAACCTCAGTCCTTCCAGTTCGTAAGTTTTCCTAAGCAGGTGCTTTAGACCACTGAACCATCTCGCTGGCCCTAACCTTGCTGAATTTATTAGGTTTTCTTCCTCATATGGGGACTTGAAACCAGAGCCTGTGCATTGAGCTATATCCCAGGATTTCTTTAATGTTTTCTTTTGAGATAGCGGGGGAGTTCTTACTCAGTTTCTAAATTTCCCAGGCTGGACTCAAATTTGCAAGTCTTCTGCCTCAGCTTCCCAGAGTGCTGCGGTTATAGGTGTGTTTCATTGAATCTGGCTTATTAGTTTTAATATGAGATGTGATCAAAATATATAGTGAATGCTTAAATTTTAAAAAATATATCAAAAAAATATCAAAAATATTAACATAAAAGACACACTGATATTAATCCCTCCCCCAAAATATTTCTTACTTCCACCATGCTTATCTCATCATTTTTCCCATTTTCTGAAGCAGTTCTCTTTAGGGAAGATCTTTATAAGATGTGACTAAAAAAATATAACTGCTGCTGCCGGGTGCCAGCCAACAGAAATTCAGGCTCATAAAAACACTGCAGTGTGTTCTCCTCCACCGTATTTCTCAGATCCAGCGCTGTGAAACTTCTGGCTCTTTCCCAACGTCAAAAGCACCATGGAAGGTAAATGTTTTGAATCGATTTAGGACATTAAGGTAAACATTTGAATTGATTCAGAACACTGAGTTGGCTACAACAGGGCACCTAAAGACACTTAGGAAAGGGGACACTCAGAGCTGCTTCAGAACGTGTTAGCAGTGACCAAACAAGACCAGGCCTGGAATGTTCCCAAACAAGGAACATGCCTGGAATCCCAGCACCTGCCAGGCTGAGGTGGAAGGCTTGCTATGAGTTCAAGGCCAGTCCGGACTACATTTTGAGTTCAAGGCCAGTTTGAACTATAGAGTGAGACTCTGTCTCCATTCTTATCCATCAAGTGTTAAGAATGATAAATGTTTTTGAAGGGGAATGTTTTGTGGGGATTATTGACAAAGCATCTTTTACTATAAATGTTTTTAAAAATTTAAATTTACTGTATTGGGCTGGGGAGATAGCTCAGTAGAATAAGCATTTGCCTGGCAAGTGCAAGGTCCTGAGTTCAATCCCTGGTCCCACCAAAAAAAAAAAAAAGTACTGTATTTTTCTACCAGACCACATTGTTCAGTTTTCTTTTCTTTTCTTTCCTTCTTCTTTTTTTTTTTTTTAAATTAAACTTTATGCTATGGCCAGCTCAGCCTGTCCTGGGGATGGGGCTGGCATAGCATGTGGTGCCAGGCATTGAGCTGCGGTCCCTGCAGTTGCCTAAGCTTGCCTAAGCAGGCGCTTTGGACCACTGAGCCATCTTGCTGGCCCTGTTCAGTTTTCTTTTTTGTCTTTTTGAGACAGGGTCTTGTTATGCTGCTCAGGCTGGCCTTGAGCTCAGTTTTGTAGCCCAGGTTGGTTTCGAACTCGCACTGATCCTTCTGCCTCAGCCTCCCAAGTGCTGGGATTGCAGACATGCACCATCATGCCTGGCTCTCTTTTTTTCCTAATATACATTCCTTTTTATTTCTACTTCCTTCCTAGTTGCCCTGATTGGAATCTCTAATACAATATTGAATACAAGTGGTCAGAGTGGACAGCCCTACTTTGCCTTTGTCTTGTTTCCTGGGGAAAAGTATCCAGTGTTTTCACAATTAAGTATGATGTCAGTGGTGGGTTTCCATAGATGCCCTCAGGCCAAAGATCACTGTCTGTTTTTGTAAATAAAGTTTTATTGAAACACATCTAGGGGCTGGGGAGATAGCTCCGTGGCACAAGTGCCTGCCTGGCAAGTGCAAAGTCATGAGTTTAAACCCTGGTCCTGCCAAAAAAAAAAAAAAAAAAAAAAGAAACACATCATACCATTCATTCATTTATGTATAGTAATGGCTGCTTTGTGTTATAATGGCAGAACTAAGTAAATATTACAGAGATAACATGACTAGCCTCTGTCCTATTTGCCCCTTTAAGAAAAAATCTGCTAGCCGGGCGTGGTGGTACATGCCTGTAATCCCAGTACTTGGGAGGCCGAGGCAGGAGGATTGGCATGAGTTCGAGACCAGCCTGGGCTACAAAAGTGAGCTCAAAGCCAGCCTCAACAGCATAGCGGGACCCCATCTCAAAAAAAAAAAAAAAAAAAAAAGTCTCCTGACATCTGTTTTAAGCCACTAGATTTTGGGATTCCCCCATGCAAAATAAGAACAAGAGGAAATAAATAAAACACAAGAAAGAATTAGTAGTTAAAACTGAATGTGACCGCAGAGACCAGGGTTTGATTCCCAGCCATACACACACACACACACACACACACACACACACACACACACCCCACAGTGCACTCAGATGGCTATTGAGACTGGGCATGGTGGTGCGTGCCTGTAATCTCAGAGCCTGGTAGGTAGAAAACAGGACTCACAACGGGTCTGATCTGTTCAGTGAGACTCTCTAGACTCTGTACTAACTACATTTAAAAAAAAAGCTGAATGTGGGGGTCAGTCAGAAACAAACCATGAAGCTGCCATGCTTTACTATATTTAAGAAGAAAATACAAGCTTGGAAATACAAGAAATGACATGGCAGATTGGAAAAAAAAAATACATAAACATCATAGAATTAAAAAATAATAAACAGAAGGAGCTCAACAGATGGCTGGGCTCTATAGCACACACCCGTAATTGCAGCTATGAAGGAAGCTGAGACAGAAGGATTGCACATTCAAGGCCAGCCAGGGTAATTTCAGGAGATCGGGTCTCAAAAATAAGATGTAGAAAAAAGCTAGAAATATAGGTCAGTACTCCCTGGGTTCAATTTCTAGTACCAAAAAAACCAAAACAAACCAAAAAAAAAAAAAAGCCAATTTATGATCTGAAAACTAAAAGAAACTTAGAACAGATCATAAAAGGACAAAGATGGAAAACACAGAATAAAAGGGTGATGTGAGGTTAACTGTGTGTTTCTACAGGAGCCCCAGGAAAAAAATAAAAAGGAGAAAAGGGACAGAAACAGTACTTGGATATACAATGACAGCACATTGTCCGCAATCCATGAAGACCTATTCACAAGGTGCAATGACAGCGCTGCACTGACCGTGGTTTGTGGTCTTCGAAACAGTCACCTCCTTACTGTTCTCAGCTGCCCGTGAAATGGCTTCTGGAACCCAGCTGGGCTTGGTTGGTGGCCCACAGAAGGGCTAAGTTCAAAGACAAGCATGGTCACGAGCTGAGTCGCCTGCGTGGGGTTGCCAAACTTCAGTTTCCTCCGTTAATAAATGAAAGGAAAAAATAATGCTGCCCATCTCAGGTTACTATTGTGGGAGCTGAGTGACAGAAGATATGTGAAGGAATTTAGTGAATGCCAAGGGCTTTAAAAATAAGACAGCTCTTGGGAGGCTGTAAACAGGCAGATCACCGTAAGTCTGGTCGGTCTAGGAGTGAGACCCTGAACATCCTGCAGATCCTTCCCTAGAATACATCCTATCACATGTTTGCATCCTATCACAAACATGCCTGGGGACACTCAGAGACAGGCGGGACTGGCTATAGAATTTGCAGGGTCCAGTGCAAAAGGCAACGCAGGGCCTCTTGACATATTGCTAAGGGTGTCATAACTGGGCCTGTTAAAGAACTCCCTGTATCAGAAAAGGGTGCTTAGCCCATACCCAGCCTTGTTGCCAAAGCACCCCAATCTCTGTGTTCCAAAGGGCAGCCACGCTTAGGGGAAATGCAAGCACCTGTGCTTCTGACTGCCCAGGAGCACAGTGGTGTGGCCAAAGTGGTTTGCTAGGGGAGCAGCGGTTTGCTGGCCAGGGTGCCACTGCGGAACTCACTGTTCCCTGCCGACTCTGACCTAGAGTGAGAGAGAGAGAGAGAGAAAGAGAGAAAAAGGCTTGCAGCTGTATCTACGGGGCTGTTGTTGCTTGCTGTGGTGTGTTTCAACACAGCCTGGCAGCCTCCCAGGCTTTTCTGTCTTCCTCCTGGAAAAGCCAGGTCCCTGAACACGTGACCCATCCTCCCAGCCTTGCAGATTTGCCTACCCTTCAAGTACTAGACTTTCCTGTTCCAAGGGTTTTTGCTCATGATGCCCCCCTGTTTCCTCATCCATACTCCTCTTTCCAACAAACACTCCATCTTTAAGAGGGGGGCCTCTCTCCATCGCCTCTTAAAGCCCACCCTGCCTCTCACAGGGAGAAACAATTCCTCCCTCCCTGGGGCCCTCCACTGTCACAATCCCTGGCATTTAGGAGCACTAAAATGTGTCATAGATGCCTGTCTCCCAGGGTAAAGACCTTGAGGGCCAGCATAAAGTTTGCCTGCTGACCTGCATAGCACTGTGCTTCATCCGTGTGTCTAGTAAGTACCCTGGACACTGCATCGGCTGGTATTAGCATGGTTCTGATGACCTCTGTGTTATTGAATTAATACACAAATAAATCATGTGGGTGACTCTCCCTGGAACCTGATAAAGGGGAGGGTTCTAGTAGTGACAGAACAGAGACAAATTGTAGACAGAGTCCCTGCCCATAAACAAGGTTTCCAAATTGGCTTTTTTGAGTTTTCTGCAGCCACCATTTGTTTATTGTTTATTTGAGACAGGGTTTCACTACATAACCCAAGATGGTCTTGAATTTGCCATCCTCCTGCCTTCTCCTGCCTCAGTCTCCCCAGTTGTTGGGATTACACTCCCTGCTCAGACTCCATCTCTTACAGGTAGGGAATGGAAGAGTCAACACCAACCAGCATGGTGACTGGTCCAAGAGGTTCTTCAAAGCTGGGTGTGGTGGCACACAACTGTAATCTCAGCACTCTGGAGGCTGAGGCAGGAGGATGTTTAAGGTCAGCCTGAGCTACAAAGTGAGCTCAAGGCCAGCCTGAACTGCATAGTGTGACACTGTCTTGAAAAGAAACAAAAAAGAGAAGAGAAAGGCTCAGCATAAAAGCTTGAAAGTGACAGAGTACAAAAAGAGAAAATCTGGAGCCAGTAGACACAAGTTCTAATCCAGCTAGGAGAGTTCAAGCTTCTCTGTCCCACAGGTGACTACATAGACAAACTAGTTTTGTCTCCTTAAAAATGAAAGGGATGGCGGCCCGCGAGATGGTTCAGTGGTCTAAAGCGCCTTCTTGGGAGGGCTCAGGCAACTGCGGGGACTGCAGTTCGATCCCCGGCACCACATGCTGCGCCAGCGCCACCACCAGGGCAGGCTGAGCCAGCCACAAAATGAATAAAGAAAGAAACAAACAAACACAACAAGCAAACAAATAAATAAAATTAAAAAAAAAAAAAAAATGAAAGGGATGAGGCTGGGGAGATAGCTCAGTAGAATAAGTGCTTCCCTGTCAAGCACAAGGGCCTGAGTTCAATCCCCGGTTATGGAAAAAAAAAAAAGAAAGAAAGAAAGGTAGCTGAAAAATGAAAGAGATGAGTTTGAAATTCCTTAGGTCCAGGTATAGCTACTGAGTGGGCACTGACAGGCAGGCAGTCCAGTGTCCTGACGTGGAGTTCACTCACCAGCATAACTCTCTGGAGAAGGCCTGGGGAGAAGACATCCATTTTAAGGCATCCTCCTGCCTCGAACACCTGAGCTCCCATGTTTGAAAAGTAGACTCAAACACAAGCATGGTGTTCCCGTCCCTGGGTGTCCATAAGGAGGTGCTATGTGCCAACCTGATTCTAGAGGTGCGATTTCCGCAGGCCACAGAGCAGCCTTTCTTCCAGGAGTCGCTTCCTTGGGCTAGCCCTGCCTGCCCTCTCCAGCCTCAGGGCTGGCCCAGTGGTCAGCTAAGGAGGGTCAGAGTGCTTGTGAAGGCTATGTGCTAGTCTTAACTCGCTTGCGGAGACATTCGTTTCTCCGGATGTGAGGGATGATGCCAGGGGGGCGTTGGTCAGCTCCCTCCATCCTTTCTCTAGAGCCCCCACAAAGGGCAAGGGCCAGACACGTGGGCCGGCGTAAGGAGGCGGAGAGTCAAATGAACAGGAGGCGGGGCCTCATTTGCATGGACGGTGCGCGGCCACCAATCCAGGCAGGCAGAGCGGCAGCCCGCGCGCCTTTTGGGGGTGGACTGACAGCCCCAGTGCCCTATGGAAGACGGGTCCTGCGGCCGGCGGGGGCGGGACGACACCGGGCGCTGCCCCGGGGATTCGGGCCGGCTCGCGGGCGCTGCCAGTCTCGGGCTGAGGTGTCCGGCGCGCGGGCGGCCTGCTGGGCGGGCTGAGACGAGAGAGTGGCGCGCGTGAGCGAGGCGGCGAGACACAGAGCCGGCAAGTCACGGCGGCGACAGGTACCGGCGCCATGGCCGCGGGGATGGGGCGGACGGCCGTGGTGTCCCAATCCTTCCTTCGCGGTCCCGCCACCTCCCCGCCCCCTTCCGCGGCCCCCCAAGCCCAGGAGCGGGGCATCTGGACTCGGGGCAGCCGCGGGGTGACGCGCCCGGCAGGCCCTGCCCGGGTGCGGGGTCAGCGGGCCGCTCCTTGTCCCCGCCGCGCGCCCCCTCACTAAGCGAGGCAGGTCGCGCCCGTTCATTTTCTCTCGGCTTTTGTTTCCCGCCGGGGTGACAGGTCCCGTTCCGGCCGGATAGGCGATCCCAGACTCGCCCGAGGCCCGGCAGGCGGTGGCCGTAGCCGCCCCACCCAGGCGGTGGGACCCTCGGAGGGAGCTGGGCGGCGTCCCGGCAGCCGCGCCGGGGCGGGAGCGAAACTTCGCCTTCCGGGACCCGGACGGCCGCGGGGCTCGAACCCGGGTGCCCCATAGTGACGGTGCCGCGCTCACCTGAACTCGGGAGGGCGAGTAACGGAGCGTCCCGCGGTTGCCCGCCGCCTCCGGGGGCCACCGCTGGGTGTGGATGGGCGTTCCCCGCTTCACCTGCCATCCGGGACGGTGCCTGGGGACTGATCGCCGCCCTTGGCCACTTGTTGAAGGTGTAAGTGCGGTGCCGCTCTAACAGGTAAGGTGTCGCAAAGCCAGTTAAAAGTTGTTTAGGGATCGTTATTCTCTGCAGGCCCGGAACACTCAAACTCCTTCCCTGTGGACGATCTAAAACGGCACGCTGCTTTTGCAAAGACCAGTGTTGCAAAAAAGAAAACAAAAAATGTGAGGATGAAGGTTGCTTTTTCTTTTTTTCCTATGCCGGAGCCAGCCAGGGGAAACATTTTGGTCTCATTTTTAAAAATCAGTGGTGGCGAAAGCACAAGGAACAAGTTGTAAGTGGAGAATACAGAACTCTCGATATCCCTTCGGTGTGGGTCAGGACAGTGTGTACAGAGGTTGGCCGCCATTCAGTAAATTCTGCATGCAGCAGTCTGAGCTCGTGGTTTTGGGTTTACTTTTCAGGAGTGTGTTTCCAGTGGAATAAGGCTTAGCATTGAATGAGAGCTTTCTGCGTCTTGCTAAGGCTAGGAAGGAGTGTTTATTTTCATTGTCTTTGCATTTTGTTAGATTGTAGGCGAGGGTAAAGTTAAGGCATATTGTGGTTAAGGATTTTTAATAGCCTGGGAAAGTTCTGTCTTCCCAGTCCCTGTATTAGGGTTGTTTTAGAGAATTGTAATAGTTGCTGCTTTTGGTGTCTACGTTAAAATTCAAGGATTGATTTGAAAAAAAAAAAAATTATTCTCGTGGCAAAGTATTCTTTTTAGTCATACTTTTACTTACCGTTTTTCTCTT
>PVKN010044441.1:0-10091 GCA_004027915.1 Capromys pilorides
AGTCTCCATATTCAAAATCAGCGTAGTCTTCTCTATTTTTGCCTGTTTCTTTGCTTGATATTGATAGTTGGCCATCTTTCCTTTAGGCGGGCCTCCTACACCTCTTATCTAAGCATTTCACCAAATGCATTTGCGCACATACATCCCTAAGCAACTTTCTCTTTACTGGAGCAATTTTCCTTTCCCTTTGTGAAAATATGCTACGGTCTTGTTTGATACCTATTTTGCTAATTAATACATTGGGTCAATTTGGCTGAAAAGACTCTGGCAGTTCCAAGCTGTGAAGGTCTCACCCAGGAGGGCCTGCCCTGGGGCGTGATTGGTTCCAGCCTAAGGTGCCACTCCAGGGCGCCCACCCAAAGCGACTCAGCACAAAAGTTGTCCCTAAAGAAAGTGGGGAACGCTTCTGACCCTGCCCTACCCCACTTCCTTGGAGAAGTCCCAGTCCTTGGAGGAGCTTGATCTTCGCAGCAGCACCACTTTGAAGGATCTTCGCCGTGGAGCGCGGGTCTTCACAGTCAGCACACAGGGAAGAGAGACACTTCCTGGACCTCATAGCCACTGCTTCTCTTCTCCTCTTCATTGTTTTCTCCCACTCTGAACTGCTGCTCTCTGCCTTGGAGCCAGTGGAGTATGAAGTGAAACCTCCAAGGTTATGAGCTAAATGAAACTTTCCTTCCTTCATTTTCAGTGTCGGGTGTTTGTCTCAGCAACAAACAAAAAGTAACTATGACACCGATCATCTGTACAACCTGACCTTATGCAAATATCAAGGAAAGAATTAATTATTATTATCATATCTAAAGCTGCTTCCCTAATATGAGCTCATGTCTTCTTAGTGTGCCTACTGCCTCTCCTTATCATCCTTTTTTCCCCCTACAACTCTAAGTAGGTTAGCAGCACTGTGGCAATGAATATCATCAATTTCTCCCCTTCTGCTTACTAAAGACAATATATCTCATAGAAAGAAACCTTAGAAATGTGGTTATCAGAGGCTTCAGAGAGGCAAAAAAAGGATAAAGGGAAGATGTTGATTTGAGAACAAATTTTCAGTTGGATTGTAGACATGAGCTTCATGTCATGTAGACATGAGCTACTGTACTACATTGTGACCACAGCTGACAATAATGTATCATATATTTCAAAGCTTCTAAAAGAATAGATTTTTCAGTATTCAGTGACTATTAATCATGCTATGGTAGCTTGAATGGATAAAGCAATGTCTAACAGATTAGTAAAGCACAGATTTGGATGTGTGTGTGTGTGAATGATTGAGATTTTCCCCAGCAAAGTAATAGGGAAGACCCATCCCTCTGATGGGAAGCATACAGCCTGGGTAGAATGAAAAAAAAGGCAAGTAGAAAAAAAGTGTTCCTAATTTGCAGAGCCTCTTTCTTATTGAATGAGTGTGCAATTTATTGCTGCTGCTTTAGAACACCAATCTCCAGATTCTGAAGTCTTCCCTACTCTCACCAATAAGCTGCTGGGCATTTGACCTTGAATTTGTGCCACATCCTTTGTTGTTTCTGCTCTGTGGCTTCCATGTCACTTGGGTGAGGAGCTCCTGGGATCCCCAAGCTCCAGTGCACCAGCGGGCCTAGTGGAAAGAGCCCTAACTATGCTTTTGTAAGCCTTGTGAATCAAACTTGCCTATTGTAGATATACTTTCTGTTCTCTGTTCTTCTAGAGAAACTGACCTAATAAAAGTCACTGTTGAAAAGTCAGTAAGATGATGGATGTATCAGTTAGTGTGACTGAATCTTTGTACAGTGGATGCATTCATCCTAGCATCACATTGTATATAATAAGCATGCACAATTCTTTCAATTAAAATAATCAGTAAAAAACAAACTTCAAAGGTCCCTCAAAATGCTCCAAAAAGAATAAGAATGACAAAGAAGGAAAACAGCGTAAAGGTGCAAGGAAAGGTGCACAGAAATGATAGGGAGGAGTAATTTATTACTAAAAAGCAGCACAGATGTGGGCTTCTCTTAGCTGAGCACAACTAAATGGCTGTCATTAGAATCACAAATGGCACTTTGTGCCCGCCAAACCTTCTATTTTCCATGCCAGACAGGAGAAAATCCCTCTGCTCTGGGGAAATGATCCAGGTAGCAGGGTGCACAGCACACACCAGTTGCTTGGGAAATAAATGATCTTATAATATGAGCAATGCAGCGCCATGAATCCTGGTTCTGGAATAGGTGAGCTATATTTGCTTAAACCCATTTGTTTGTCATGGAAACTCTGTGTCAATTCTGCTTCTTGTCAAATAAATGCACGTCTTAACTGAGTTGGTATCTATACACAAGGAGTCACAATGAATTGTGTTCTCACCTCAAAACAAGAAAAATCTGTCCTGTCATAGCATCTTTACTTCCAGCTTCCTCATCTATTCTATAGCCAGATTTATTCTATAGCCAGATTCTAGCCCTTCACCCATCCCTGGGATGGAAACTTCCTGCAAGAATCTCTTGGATTCTTGTTCCACACAGAATAGACCCAAAATATTACCTAAGTAGGCAATGAAGGCTGCAAACATGATGAATCAACTTACCTTGATCATGCTTATCTTGTCCATTCCATTCCCAAACCTTTTATGCAATCCAGAACTTGTCTAGTTGAAAATTAAAGACAGAGCTAAGGATATTTGAGAAGTAGCCTTAAAGTAATTTCTCCGCATGTGGCAAGCGAGAGCCGAGGAAAGCAGGTAACCTATTAAATTCATATTCACCTATGCCTAATAGGACACATCTTTCAAACACCATTTAAGAGATATTTTAAGAGCTAAAGCTGCAATTACTGATCATTAAGCTGTATTCTTTCTAGATATAAACAAAAATACTGGGGTTGGTGAGATAGCCTAGTGGTCTAAGCATCTGCCTGACAAGCACAGAGACCCGGGCTTGTTCCCTGACATTGTATGGCATGCCTGCCCTGAAATCGGATGTGGTGGCCCACGTCTGGAATCTGAGCACTGGGGAGACTGAGACAGACACTGAGACAGAAGGATAACTACGAATCTGCACTGCATAGCGAGACCCTCTACCAAATACAATAAAAAAGATCTCAGTCACTAGCTAACTAAATAAATAATAAAATGATTTCAAATGTTAAAAGCACAATTTAGTCTTCAAATGTCATGTTTCTTTAAACATTATAAGTTAATTTAGTAAATAAAAATAAAACATAAGAAACAATGGTTTTCAGACATGGAGCAACAGATAACATGGGGCAAAAGAAAGAAGTAAAACCAATGAAATGATCTCTCTGCCCATCCTGTTTGACCACATGAAGGGAAACACAGGCGAAAGAACACGGAAAGGGGATCCAAGCAAAACCTGCTTCCCAACTTCACCAGCCTGTCTGAAAATCTTTAGAGGCAGAGAAGATTAAAGTTTGACAGGCAGAACGCAAAGAAGCTGGAGTGGGAGACAGAGACTGCCTCGAGCGGGTTTCCTGCTGAATTTGGGTCAGGACAAGCATCCGAAGAAAAGAACAAGTCCAGAAAGTGAATCAGCACCAAGAAAAGCCCTGTTACTCACACAGGCACAGAAAACATTATTGTTTCTCCCAGGCAGAATGGAAAGATTTTCCAAACAATTCCAGATGCACCCTGAAGCTCACAGGGTTTCACCTTAGCCATAAAGTCAGATCAACAGAGACAAATGAAAGTCAGTAATTGGGGTGGGTAGATAGCTCAGCGACATCAGTGCCTGCCTGGCAAGCACAAGGTCCCAAGTTCGAAAGTCCATAATCACTGGCAAACTGGGAAGCTTTGAATGAAATAAAACAGCATCTTGTAACTTCACTACACAGTGAAACAGAATCGTGGAAGAAATGACAGAAAATACAGAAACAGAAAAATAATCCCATAACCACTAATGTTAATTTTATGTCTAATATAAATTCAACAAAATCATAGCTAGGAATGGCAAGAAACAGAAAATGCAAACTGTAATGGGGAAAAAGTTCAGGAAATAGAGAATCTAAGCTGACCCAGATGAAATACTTAATAAAGATATTAAACTACTGCTACCCTTACATTTCAAATGTTCAAGAACATAGAGAAATGTCATGACATTTTGAAGAGATATAGAAGGTATAAAGTTATCCAAGTCGAATTTCTAAATTAAAAAAATGTATTTTAATCCGATATCAAAAACAAAATCATAGTAACAACAGACTAGACACCACAAAAGTAAATATAACTTGAAGACATAGAAGCTATTCTAAAAGAGGCCTAGCTCAGTCCTAGACCACAAAGACAGAAGAACAGAGCACAGAACCAAGAGCAGTGAATAAGGCATAAATCAGCTATTGGACAGCTGATGCATATGTGTGATGATGTCGCAGAACGGGTAGAAAAAGGTGCTTTTAAAACAGTAACAAATTTTCACACTAATGGGAAATACAAGCCCATTCATTGAAGAAACTCAGTAGACCTAGAAAAATGTGAAGAAAACAATGCAAATGCAGTGCAATTATAAAATCTCTTAAAGTCCATATGAACCCCATAAACAGCCAAAACATAAAAGATTCATTTCCTATAGAAAAGTGAAAGATAAGAAATAAAAGAGAGCAGGAGGGCTATGTGTGAAGAAAACAGAGCAATATCTTTAAAACTATCTGTACTGATACAAAAAACACACACGTAAAAACCTGTTAACAAAAAATCCTATATCTAGCAAACCATCTTCCAAAATGAGAGTAAAATGCATCATTCTCAGAAAGGGAACTGCAAGAAATGTTAAAAGAATTGCTTGAAGGAGAGGAAACACAGATGTACACAGAGGGATGAGATGAAAGAAATAAAAAGTACAGGGAACTGGCAGTATGCAAGGAATCCTGGAGGACTGTTTAAGTAAGCTCTCGAAAATTTAATTATGTTTTTCAGACTAGTGTGCTTTGTCAAGTATGAGTATTCAATGAATCACTTAAAGTAAAGCAGATTTCAACTACTGTGTAATCATTCTACATTTTTTTCTGATTTCATCTCAAAGGAATACATATAGGTGAAATCAGAGACCTGCATTCTTTTCTATTTCCCTGTGTTTCCCCAAAGGTATTGCTTCTTCGCTATGTGCTTTCATTTCTCATCCAGAAAGGACAGGTGTTGGTCCTTATTAAATTCTGCTGTTTCTCACTCTGTAATACACTAACCTTAGTGAATCTTTTTAGTACATTCTTGGCCCTTTAGTTTTAAGGCAACACGAAGGACAGGTGGAAGGGCCTTAAGAGTAGGTTTGTAAGCAGGAGGAGGATGAGTTAATCAAGAAGGGAGGGAAGAAGTTTTCTTAACCATAGTATGCTAAGAGGAGAAATAAATGTCATGGTGGTGACTCAAGCTGGTGATTGTCAGGTATTCATGATGCAGAACAAAAATGCCAATCTTGACATGGTGAGAACAATTAACTTCATTGTCACTTGGAGTTTTTCAGATATTGATTCTATTTAAAGTATTGGAGTGGGTTGTAAGAAGCACAGAGCTATCTCATTTTCCTTACTGTATCTGACTTTGCACACTAGGAAGTGCTATCAGTAATGTTTTAGATGTGTCTCAGTATATGAGAATACGTGCTGCATATACTCTAAGGCGCACACCAAAAATGCAGTTCAGCTCAAAAAATGACTTTGGAATACAAATTGAAGATTCCACTACAGTATATTAGAATGGTATAAGACTGACATTTTCATCAAAACACCTTCAGTGAGCGCCATTACTTATAAAAAGTCTCGAATCACTTTCTCTAATGTTTTGTGTCCTGTAAGTACAGGAGTCTAAATCAGATTATTTTTCAAGTTCGTTTCCCATTATCCACTCCTCAGTGTGCCTGTACCTTCAAAACAGTACTAGAAACTGTGGAACAAATGAACCAGTATCATATAAGCTTCTCACTAATGAGGAAACTGTGGTGTACCTGGGTAATTATGTGTTGCTCTTAGTGCATGATATTTATGTTCATATTGCGGAGGGGCTGCATGTACTTAGCATGGCTTGTTTCTTTGTTAGTCTGCTCTGCCCTTCCTTTCCACTTCTTCTGAATCCTCCCTCCCCATTTTCATTCTCACTGTTCTTGCTATCCATAGCTAGACATACATCTGCATTCACTGGGGTCATTCGCGTCCTACGCATGGTGTATCTTCATTCTATTTACTTCCTGCCCCTTCCTTCTCCCCTTGCTCTCCGAGTGCTTATTATGTGCCAGGTATGAGGATCCATGTCACTTGAAAAGCAGTAGTATTGAATCTCTGGGGAGATGTTGTTAGCTAGGATTTCACAACTAGTTTTAGAAATAAATGGAAATTCATGGTACATTGTATGAGATGGGTTATATTGCAATGAGATTATTGTCAGAATATATATGGGGAAAATTGTAACATTTCAGAGAAATGCCATAAAGAATATTTGCCTACTATAAAATAGATATAGCTTGCATACGTGTATTGTGTTTTCTGTGCATATATTCATACATACATGCATATGTATTATATAAATACATATAGTGTTTATGTGACATTATATATAGCATACAAAGATATATAATATATATATATATACACACAAAGATATATGTATATAGTATTGTATATAACACTATATGTATTCTCATGTAATGATACACATTAAAATAGTATGCACACACAATATTTATATATAGGCACACATCTTTTTAAATTCATATATTTTATGGTACACGGTCTTGCTATGCAGCTCCGAATCATAGTGATCCTCCGATTTTCAGACTCCACAGTGCTGGAATTGCAGTTGTGCACCACCGTGCCCAGACTTCTACACATTTTTTGACTAAACTTTTTAATGAAAAGAAACAAAAGAAAGATGCAATGATATGATGTGGTAAAATAGCACCCAGATGTTCTCCTTTCAAATCCAAATATTGCAAAATCTCTCTCTCTCTCTCTCTCATTTTTTAAAATTTTTTTGTGGAACCAGGGATTGGACTCAGGACCTTGCACTTGCCAGGCAGGCACTTGTGCCCATGAACTATCTCCCCGGGCCTCCTATGTCTCTTAATTTAACTAAAGAGAACAAGTTTCTTCAAGGTTCTCATTTAGCTATACATATAGTGGTGTGTAGATAGACTGACTAGTTTAATATCCGTATAAGTTCTATTGTCTGGTAATAACAAATAGAGATGCGCTAGAACTTTCCATATGCCTATCTTTGAGATACAGAAAAACACAGTTTCCTTTCAGAAGAAAGGTTTGTCAACCGAGACACAGGTATAAAATTACATCAATAAATGTGTATTTAGTGCATGCATCCTCACTCAATATTTTACCACCATTTATGATGTAACCTAGCCTACTTTATTTGGTACTGTATCTTTGATGCCTACTACAGAATCAAGCATATTTGAGATCATTATTTAAATGATGAATGGACAAGTGCATTGAATATCATGGGTTAATATGAACTATATGTAAAGCTCTGTCTACTGTGTCTTTAAACAGAGGTGTATCACTTTGAATTTATGCGTTTTCCTATTTTGCCCAATTCACGCGATGAAAACTTTTTCAATTATTTATCCACATATGTATCCTATTGGAACTCCCAAAGGAAATGCACACCTTTCAGTGTTTTGATGCTGCATTAGTCTTTTTTTGAGAAAGTTGTTACCATTGTTTCTGTTTTAAGATAAGATGGTAAGATGAAAATTGTGATATCATTAGCCAGAAGAAGAAGAATTAGAAGAATGAGTGGTAGAAGTGGAAATCTTGTGTGCAGTGATCTTTGGGGGTTGCTCATGTCATGGGATTTGAGTTTCGCAAAGGTTAGATTATATTTTATGTCTTCAACTGCTTTAACTCATGGTCAAATATGTTCTCAAGGAAGTTTTGATTTTACATTTAATTTTAATGATTTTGCATTTAATTTAAATTAGTACACATTCATGATTTAACATTATATATTCATTATATGTTCTCATTTTTTCCTGTCTAATTTCCCATGTCCTCACAGCATTTATTTTCTAGGGCATTGTGTGAATTGTGAATGTATTTGGTTGCTATGAGAGTGCAAGTGTTGGAGGGACAGAGTTTTGCCTTTGGTAAACTTATTTCTAATTATTATTATAATGGCTTCTGCATAGTCAGATATCAACCAACATTGAAATGACACATATTTACTAAGCTTCTTACACTACCTCCTGCACACCTTGAATATTTTGTATGAAATAAATATAGGGATTATGAAAGAATGATAGTGGGGAATACATTTTTTTTTTTTTTAACCAGGAATCAAACTCGCGACCTCAAACTTGTGAGGCAAAAGCTACACTGCCAAGCTGTGTCCCGGGCCTGTAATACAATTTTCTTTGAGAAGATCTAAGATGATGTTTTGGATGCAGTAACATGAGTAGTGTCTTGAATGGTAGAGGATTTTAACAGAATATTTTCTTTGAAAGTGAATGAAAGAGACTTCTAAGTTCAGACAAAGGCACATGTAATTTTCCGTGAGTCAAAATTTTCTTAGCTTCCAATGTCCCGTGGGGTACCTATTGCATTACAAGCAATGGAATTGCTTGTAAGTGTGTTTGTGTGGCTATGGAGCTACTGTCTTCATTTTCACTACTCTAAAAGCTTTACAGGGCAAGGATATCTATTCTTGATGTTTCCAAAATTTCTGATTTTGCTGGGGCAGTGATCATATCTGCAGCTATGATTCAGAATGATCCTACACCATTTTAAAACTTTCAGGAAAAAAATGTAACGGACACATAATATTTGTACATGTTTAAGTGACACAAATTGGTAATAATTACATGCATACAATGTATGATGTTCAAGTTAGCAAAAATAGCATTGTAATCTCATTTGTACTTTCTATATATTTGGAAATGTAAATTCCTTCTTTACTGTTACTTTGCAACATTTTATTACCTGTAGCTCCTAGTTAGCCTCCTGTACTATACAGAATGAGAACTAAATTTTCTTTGGTCTTTTTTGTATATACTTAGTACAGGGTCTATAGGGTCTCATTTCACAGATTGGGATCTTAGTGATCCTCCTGTCATCAACCTCCCAAGTGCTGGGATTACAGGCATGTGTCACCCTGCCCAGTCTCAGTCGCTCTTTCTCCGTGCCCTGGGGACCAGGCCAACAGGGCACACCAGGGATTGAACCAGTCACTGAGCCTGTCTCATCAAGAAGAACTAAATTTTCTATCCAAGTGTAATTTGTTAAATATTGCTAATCTCTTTTTATCTTCCTACTCCTTACCCATGCTAATCTCTAGTATACCCATTAGAAAGTTAATTTTGAATTTTTATAATATAAATTACTACAAGTTCATTACTCTCATGAGCTAGCCAAAGCAAATCTTTGTTCTGGGCAAAGAAGAAATTTCTAGAAGATAATTGTTTACTGCCCAAAGGTAGTCTGGCTTTAGTAACATTTGTGTGAATGGCGTAGTAAATGGCTTCAAAGACCTCGTACACAGACAAATCAGGTTGTAAATTTTTGCTCCATCGTTTCATGGCTGTATCACCTTGGGCAAGCGTTGAAACTTCTCTGAGCTGCAATTTTCTAATCAGCAGTAGCGTTATAATGGTGCCTATCTCCAGCTATATCTTAAGACTGACTTCCTGCTGTCAATAAAGTATTTGCAAGACCTAGCAAATAGATAAGGCTCATAAAATGGTCAATGAGATAACATGATAATTGTTAATTATCTTGATAAAATGGTAAAGGACTCTCAGTTGTTATTTACTACATTCATTCAATAGACGCCCACTGAGCAAGTATTCTATATCAAGTATAAATCTTATATACAGTAAGAATACTGACAGACTGCATGCAACCTGCCAGCAACATGCAAAGCTGCTAAATGTAAAGCAGAATTGCGAGAAGATAGAGGTTGGAATCAACTCTGACATCCAGTTTTGAACTGCTGGCATTTCTTTTCAGCTGCCAGGGAGAAATGAATTTTAAAAGCTAAAGGTTTCCTTTATCCCAATATTATTACCCCACTCATAATCTCATTTTGTCTGCAATTTAAATTAATTAATATATAACTGACAAAGAAAATTGTATGCCACACACACACACACACACACACTATATATATA
>PVKN010044442.1:0-10100 GCA_004027915.1 Capromys pilorides
ACGCCTATAATCCCAGCACGTGAGAAGCTGAGGCAGGAGGATAGGTCTGAGTTCGAGACCAGCCTGGGCTACAAAAGTGAGCTCAAGGCCAACCTGAACTGCATAGTGAGACCCTGTCTCAAAAGACAAAAATAAATAGATAAAAATAAAAAAACAACAGGTCTATCTGGGCATGGTGGTGCATGCCTATTGTCTCCTACTTGGGAGGCTTGGCCACAGAGTGAGACCTTGTCTCTGGAAGAAAAATGACACCTGAGGAGGAGGGGAAAGAGGAGATGAAGGAAAGGGAAAAGTGCGCTGTACAGGTCCAGCTCCTCTGTGCTCAGTGGGCTCTGCCTCGGGCCATTATGAGGAGCATTGCAATCCACCAAGCTCCCTGTGAGGGGCTGCCGGGAGCCTGGGCCTCTGCTGCAACCAGGCCTCACTCCCCAGCTCAGCTGAGTGCTATGGGGGGCACAGGCCGGTGTGCAGCCATGCAGCTGCCAGGAGACGAGATTAACCTCAGAGGCAGGAATGGCCAGCGTGGAACAACCTTAGCACTGCACTCCTGAGCCCAACCTGGCCCTACACGCTCCCACTCTCGGGGCCACCTGAGCTCTCCCTTGGGTGGTGCCAGAACATCTTGCACGCCCACACCAGTATGAGGCACAAGCCAGAGTGAGAGCAGCTTCCAGCTTAGGGAGGCCAGGGCTGAGGTCAGGACACCACAGGAGAACCTGGGCAGCCTGCTCGGGAAAGGCCCAACCCCTCCCCACCTGGGGGTGGAGGGTTAATGGGGTTCAACTGAAAGAGCGGCCAGCTCCCCAGGCTGCCCTGGCCTCTGTGTGCTCTGCTCCCTCAGGGCTGTTCCCCTGCCAGCACTCACGTGGCCTTGTGTATCTGAGGGGCCCCAGCATGGGGCCTCCTTTGGACTCTCCCATTCACCCTGTGCTACACAACCCACTCATACCCAGCACAGGAGGTACCCAGTGGCAGCAATGCTCTGAAATGACCGCAAACTTGATTCACCATCGGACCCACCCAGCCACCCCCAACGGCTTCACATCTGTCCCAACTCCCCCCACTCAGCCCTAGACTCTGGCCCTCAACATCAGCCAAGCATCCTTGCCTGGCTCCCCTCAGGCGCCTACCCCAGCTGCTGCCATTTCCTTCTCACTCATTACTTACTTTCCAGCTCCAGGTGCCCAGGCTGAAACTGTGCACGTCACTTCCGGCCCTTCCTTCCCTAGGAATTACAGACTCTACCCTGCACATGCCCAGGTGCCCTTCCTTTCAGCCAACTGGACAGGGAGGAGCAGAGACCCTAATGGTGTGCATGCCCCTAAGCCCAAGCTTGGGCGGCTGAAGCAGAAGGCTCAAAAGCATGGGCCATCCTGGACTAGGTAGCAAGACCCAAAATAAAGCTACACACAGTGACACACCCCTGCAATCTCAGCACGCTGGGAGGCTTAGGCAAGAAGGATCAAAAGTTCAAACCCATTCTGGGCAATTTAGTGACACCAGGTCTCAGAATATGGAAAGGTCTGGGCATGTAGTTCAGTGCAAAGCCCGGATTCAATCCCCACCATTGCATACATGCATGCATGTGTGTATACATACATACATGCATGCATGCATACACACATACATACATCTGTAAATACAAATTTTAAAAGGATGGGGATGTAGCTCAGTGGCAGAGCAGCCCTAGATTCCATCTCTAGCACCAAAAGATAAACAGCCCATCAATAACACAGCCAGTCCTTCCCTCAGGCTCCACAGATACACCTCACCCGGCTGGCCAAGGGGCTCATGCAGGCTGGAAAGGGAAGAGGTGGGGATGAACAATGTGTTCATTCCTCATTTTCCCCATGTGGAATTCCAGACAAGGGGTCAGGCAAGATCCTGAAGCTCAGATCAGCTCTGCCAGTGACTGGCTGTGTGTGACCCTGGGCAAGTCATCTTGCTCTCTGGTGACCTGGGAAGTGAAGATAGGAAGGAGGCAGGGCCAGGAAGGGCACAGGGTGGGGGGCTGGGGGATGCATTTAGGAGACGCTGATTCAGGGGTTCAGCCATGGCGACAGCAGGGTAGACACGCTGTTTGGACAGCTGCAAGTCCTTAAGGGGGATTTCCCCCCTTTTCAACAAATCCCCGTAAAACAGCCTTTCGTCCAAGTCAGCATTTTGTGACTGCCTGGCCTCCTCCCAGGCTGGCTGGGAGCGGATGCTCCAGGGTCTTTCAGATCAAGAGGGCAAGTGGGGTGCAGCAGAAAGAAAGGCAGAAAGAAGCCCACTCCCCTGGAAGCGTCCAGCAGCAAGGGGCAGCACTTCTTCCCAGCCAGCCCCTCTCTCTAAGGGTCCTGTCCCAGGGTGACTGGCAGACGAGGCCCAGAAGCTTGCTCAGGGGCTGGAAGAAATGTTCACTCGCATCCCATTTCACAGATGAGCTGTCAAGGACCAGACAAAAAGCAGGGCACATGAAGGGAAAGCATCACACAGGTTCCCAGGGGACCGGGCAGGGGTGAGGCTGACAGTGCCCAGGAAACCCCTTGAAGAGCGTGGGTGGAACCTGCCCCTCAAGCATCCTGCCGCTACCCACCCACTCACCCACCCAGCCAGCAGCACAGTGGAGAGAGCAGCAGGGAGGCTCAGAGCCCCGCTGGCCAAACCACAGGTATGTTATGAGACGCTTCCTGTTGTGGAGACATTTCTGCGGGATCCACTGCCCGCGGCTGCCCTGCCGCCTGGCTCCCCACTGCCCCGCTTCACCCTCTGCTCTCTCCCTGGTCTCCAGGCCTGACTCCACTCTCTGATCAGCTTCAGCACCTCACTGGCTGAGCAGCAGCTCTGGTATGGGCTCTGGCTAAAAGGGGTCTGGCACTGGAGCCCCCAAACCCTTCCCAGGACCAGATGGCCCCTGGACTCTGACACAGCTCTTCCCCAGCTGGGTGACACTGGGCATCTGACTTAACTGCTCTGGATCTCATATCCTGGTCTGTAACAGAATCACTTGAGATTGCCTGTGCGCCAGCCCTTCCAGATGTGCCACCCTGTCCTGCTTCTGACAGCCGAATGTCCTCCCATGACACAGCCACAGAGCCACATGCTACGAGCAGCACCTTCCTTCCACCCCTTCAGAGACAGGCAACTTGGCTACCAAGGGCTGAGACCTGGTGAAATGAATCTCCAAAGTCAAATTTCTGGGTTTTTTTGACAGAGAGTCTTGTATATAGCCCAACTTAGCCTCAGAACTTGAATTTTTTCTCATCCTCTGAAGTGCTGAGATCGTAGGCATTCACCACTATGCTTAATTTTCATGCTTTTCTCTGATGAGTCCTTGAGGGCTTTCAGGATAGCTCAATGGTTAAAGCGCCTTTGTGGGCAATCCCAGTCAGGCACAAGGGATGGCAGTTCAATCTCCACCCCCACCCTTAAGGCAGTCTGAGACAGCCAAAAAAAAACACCTTTCTGAAACGGACCAGGAGCCACAGAGCCCACTCAGGACTAGACTGGGCAAAGTAGCTGCCCTCCCTATCCCCGGGCAACATCGCTGCTGCCCCCCGCCCAGGGTTGCCACTCGCCACTCACCCACTTCTCCCATGCCTTTCCCACCCTCCTTTCCTTTTCTTCTTGGGGAGCCTGCCTTTCCCATATCTGCACCAACATGTGCACACAGGCCAGGCCCTCCACCTCTCCAGGACCCCCAAGCCAGGCTTCTAGAAGGAACTATCCAAACTCCTTTGCTCCTCGTGGTGCCCCACAGCCCTCACACCCACTTGGCACTGCCTAGTGACCAGCTCTCCTTCCTCATGGAACACTTCCCTGGGGGACATCTCTCCACCTGAGGATGCTTCGTAGCTCCTCTTTTCTCTCTGGATGTTTCTCCTGCCAATCTCCTCTCCAGAGCCCAGCACCCCCAGCTCCCACAGCACGGCATGGCACCAGCCACCCACCCCCAAGGGCTGCTCTGGCAGACTTGCCCTCCACATCAGCCAAGCACCCTGGCCTGGCTCCCCTCAGGTGCCTCCCCTAATGGCTGTCATTTCCTTCTCACTCATTACTTACTTTCCCAGCCCCAGGTGCCCAGGCTGAAACTGCACGTCACTGCTGGCCCTTCCTTCCCTGGGAATTAGAGACTCTCTCTACCCTGCACATGCTTTTCCTTTCACCCAACTCAGCCCCTATGCATTGCTTTTCTGGGTGCTCTTGCACAGTAACCCCCCTGCGTGAATGCACATGACATGCTCCTTTCCCTTCAAGCCCTCACTTTAATTCTGTGGACTTTGTCTCCTCCATTTCTCTCACTTCTGTCCCTTCCCCATAGCCTTTGTCCTAATAAAGGCTATGCACTTCCCCCAAATGCAGCCTAGCACCTGGCACACCCCAGTAAAGGTTTGTTAAAGAGCTGAACTCTTGCCTGGATGCTCATAAAAATCTCACCCTGAGCCCTTGGCCCCTGGCTTCTCTCTGCTGCCCTCAATGTAGCCTGCACAGGCTCCCACTAGCTCTCAAACCACTGAAACAGTTAAGGCACAGTCTGGGCCCCCCGTCTGACTGGGGTAGGGGGTGGGGCCAGCACGTGCATCTCTGACAAGCCCCAGTGCTGCTGACACGGTCTGCAGGTCACTCTTTGGCACAGCTCTGCCCCGACGCTCCCCTGCATGGGCTCTCTGGGGGCTCCCTAGTGCTAGCAGGATACATTCTATCTTATTCTGCAATCCCCGTGGCTTCTAGGAGAGGCACACTTCAAGCTCACAATCTTTTTGTTTGTTTGTTTTTGGTTTTCTTTTGGCGGGACCAGGTTTCAAACTCACGACCTTGCACTTGCCAGACACTTGTGCCACGGAGCTATCTCCCGAGCCCCTAGGACCTTAATTTTAGAAGCAACTTTAGAAGGAGGCCTGAAGGACAAGTCAGAATTCACTAGACCTGAGGGACAAGAGATGGCAGAACAGTCCAGGCCAAGAGCATAACAAATGTCTAGACAGCAGGGACCTCCAAGAAGCAGTGAACCTGTGCATGTGGAACTCAGGAGACAGACACAGGCTGCAGAGAAGAATGCAGGCTTGTGGGCTGGTGGTCAGAGACCAGTTAGCAGCCATGCATTTGCCTTGGGGCCAATGCCCGGGCTTAGGGAGTGAGGGGAACCCACATGTCCTGGGCCCCACCCCAGGAACCCAGGATAGATGCTCTAAGCTTCCCAGCATCTTGCTGGAAGCACCTACAACTGCACAGCCCGGCTGGCCCTTTCCATTTTCCTCTTCCCAAAACCCACCCCAAGCGCCTCCTCCAAGCAGCCTCCTTCCTTGGGGGACTGCGTCAGTCCTTCTCCCCGTGGGGTGCCTCCCCCTGGCTGAGAGTGGCACACAGCTTATGTTCTGACCATCCCGATTCCCACCTTGATGAAGCCTCTGGGGTGGCTTCTACCAGGGCCCCGTTCTCTCAGAGGTGATGACCTTCACTTCCCAGGCCCCTGCACTCTGCCACTTCTGCTTCTTCGCTGAACACCCACATCCCTGGGGGAGGAGGTGAAGCATCCAGGCAGTGACAGCAGCAGAAGAGCCAAAATAAAAGGCCAACAGGGGTAGGACTAGGGAACGGTGGGCCCAGCCCCAGCTGGTGACATCAGTTTGCCTTGGTTAGGACTGACTCGAGGGCCCCCAGCTCCGCCACCCCCGACAGCCGCAGGCCAGGCAGCCGCATACTCTGCCTGCCTCTGCCTGCCGTCCCAGGTCCCAGCCTTCTGGTTCGCATTTGCAGCCTTTTCCGGAGCGAGCACCACCCGGCCAGCCGCTGCATCCCAGCCTGCCAAGATTCCTGGGCCTCAGCAGCTTCCTTGAGTGGTGGCTGTGGCAAGCGGCAAGTGGCAGCAGGAGGGGCTGAATTGGAGGGGGCCTGGCCTGAGGGCGGCGGCCACTGCACCCAGCCCAGTCAAGCAAATAGGAGCCAGGTGAAATCCTTTGCAAATGAAAAAAAAAAAAAAAACCTGCTTCCCAGTTGGGCCACAGTTTTAAGGCCCAGGCTTAGAGAGCGGAGGTCACCTGAAAATGGGGCAAAACTGGACCACAGGGAAGAAGGATAGCAGGGGACACTATGTGGGGCCTCTGCTATGGTGTGAGGGAGTTTAGACAGCTTTAAGCCCAGGCCTCCACGGGCCCGGAGATCAGAAAGCTGACCAAAGTGGGCTTACCTTTCAGGTCAGAGGGCTGGGGAAGGTACCAGAGAGGCAGGGTCTGAGGACAGAAGAGAGCAGCCATGAGAAGATGCCAGGATCCTGGGAGCCCCCACACTCACCCTGGACACCCCAGCCTGCCTCATGGCTTCTGATCAGTAGCCCTGCTAGAACCTGGGGCCCACCTAGCCTGGCTCCTCAGGTCCCCTCCTGCAGGGAGACCACACTCGCCCACTCCTCAGGCGCTGCCTGCTGGGTGCTGGCCATGGCTCACCTAGTTCTTCCTGCCCTGGAGGGAGCAGCTTCTGTTTATGGGAGCCTATGCTGGCTATGTTCCTTCTCTATGTCAGGTCTGGTTGGAGGTGACCTTTACTACAGGGGATCATCCCTACCAGGGAAACATCTATTGCATGGGAGACCCAAGGCTGAGCTTAGGACACAGAAATGTCTGCATGCCCTGCCCCACCCTGGGACATCAGACAAGTGGCAGTCACACAAGTGGCTGAGACTTGTGGGCTAGGAACAATGCCCCCTCCCTGGGGGAGACTTCACAAAGAGACACAGGTGCTGGATTCTAAAGGATCAGTAGGAGTCTGAAAGACACAAGGTAAGAAAAAGAACTTGAGACAGCAGGAAGCTGCTTGGCAGATGTAGGAAAAGTCCAGAAGTGTGTGTGTGGGAGGAGGTGAAAGCAGGATCCAAGGTTAGGCCATGCGGAAGGAGTCTAGAAGAGGATGCATGCAGCTCTCTGGAGAGCAATGGAGAGCCAGGGAAGGTGCTGAATGGGAAGTGACGTCTATTTTAACCAAGCATGGCATCAGGCTCTGTCACAAGCCCTGTCTATAGACATGCTGGGGCTGGAGTCCAGACACAGACGCAAGCCTGGGTAGATGGGAAAGGGATCCCCAGCCAGCCCACCTGGCAGGGAGACCTCCAGCGCGTCACTCTCTCCCCCAGCTGCTTGCCTGCCTCTGCCGGCTCCTATGGAAACTCTGACAACCAGCCTTCTCCAGCCATTTCGGCAGCCAGGTGCCAGAGCTGGGGCTTCCAAGGCCTCCACTCCAGCTTGGCTGAGCACTGCCTTGTCCCTGCCCCTCTGAACACCAGCAACCCAGAAGGGGGTCAGGAGGCTCGCTGCTGTGCCCCCACCTGGCCACCCTCAGGGCACAGCCTTACCTTGACCACAGCATCTCCAGCCCAGCCCCCTCTCCCACCTTGTGCCTAGAGGAGAAATGATCTTTGTTGGATCTGGACTTTGAAGGACAAATATGAATTTAATGGGCTACTGGGGTGGGGGAAGGCAACTGGCCAGGACTAAGAGAACAGCATCAATTGGGTACTGAAGTGGGAAAGCCTGAACATATACAGGGGACTGAGAGACTTAAGACAAAATTAAGGGGCTGGGGAGAGAGCTCCATGGCACCAGTGCCTGCCTGGCAAGTGCAAGGTCATCAGTTTGAACCCTGGTCCCGCAAAAAAAAAAAAAAAAGAAAAAAAGGCTAAATTCACTGAGCCCCTACTGCGGGCACCTACTTATGCCCATTGTGCACCTAGGTATTTTTGCGGGTCATCACTCTCTTTTTTTTTTTTTTTTTTTTTTTTTTTTTTTTTTTTGCAGGACTGGGGTTCAAACTCACAACCTTGCACTTGCCAGGCAGGCACTTGTGCCTCAGAGCTATCTCCCCAGCCCCTGGATCATCTCTCTTTTGTGGTGGTGGTGGTAGGGTTAAGACGGGGTCTCTCTATGAGTCCCTGAACTCATTATGTAACCCAGGCTGGCCTTCAATTTTGAGCAATCCTCCTGCCTCAGGCTCTCAAGTGCTGGGATTACAGGTGGATCATCTCATTTAATCCTTACAATAATTCAGCAATGCAAATATTTAATCTTCCCTTTTTTGTTCTGTTCTGTTTATTCATTTGTTTTGTTTTGTTTTATATTTGGTACAGAGTCTCAGGGGTCTCACTACACAGCTCAGACTTGTAGTGATCCTCCTGTTTTCAGCCTCCGCAGTGCTGGGATTACAGGCATGTGCCACCACAACCTGGTCTAGTTGGCTGGCTCAGCGTGCCCTGGGGCAGGGCCATCTGGCATGTGGTGAGGACCAAACCCCAGTCCCTGCACTTGCCTAAGCAGGTGTTTAGTCTGCTGAGCTATCTTGCCAGCCCTGCTTTTTGTTTTTGAAACAAGGTCTCTATGTAGCTCAGGATAGCCTTGAACTCATTATGTAACCCAGGCTGGCCTCAAACTTATGGTGATCTCCTGCCTCTACCTTCTGAGTGCTGGGATTACAAGTATATGCCACCATTTCCAATTCATCTTCCTTTTTAACAGTTAAGAAAACTGAGAGACAGAGAGGTTGAGGAACTAGCCAAAGGTTACACAGCTTATGAGAAATAGAAGCTAAATTTAACACTTGCTGTTGGTTCCAAAGCCTGGGCTTTGTTTGTTTGTTTGTTTTTGCGATACTGACAGTGGAACCCAAGGCCTCAGCACTAAGCTTCATTCCTGCCCCTTTTCCAATATTTTATTTTAATTTTGTGACAGAGTCTTGTTAAGTCACTAAACCCAACTTGCAATGCTTTTGTTTCAGCCTTGTTCCCAGGGTGCTGGGATGACACGTGCATCACCACCCTTAAAGTCTGGGCACTAAACACCAACCATACAAAAGATGATGTGAGGGCCAGCGAGATGGTTCAGTGGTCTAGAGCGCCTGCTTAGGAGGGCTCAGGCAACTGCGGGGACTGCAGTTCGATCCCCGGCGCCACATGCTGCGCCAGCGCCACCACCAGGGCAGGCTGAGCCAGCCACAAAATGAATAAATAAAAAGAAACAAACAAACACAACAAGCAAACAAATAAATAAATAAATAAAATTAAAAAAAAAAAAAGATGATGTGAGAAGGGCTGGCTGGCGTCAGATAGGGAAATGCCTTGGAGATCAGGTTTGGGGATCTGGACCTCACCTAGAGCTGGCTTCCTTTCTTCCCCCATGCCTCCCCTGAAGCACATCATGTGCCCCCGTCATAGCACTGAGCATGCTCCAGGCTACTTTACCAAGCCTTCCTGGGCCCTCAGAAGGCTGGAACTACTGACCCATCTCACTGACGAGGAGCACAGAGGCCCAAAGGGCACATGTCCATTCCCCATGGGCAGGGGGCATGATCTATGCCCAGCCCTACCCACTCCCCAGGAAGCCAATGTGCTGCACAGTTGGGCTTCCTAGAGTCCTGGTACTTGCTTCCCTTTCCACACCACTCTCACTTGTACTTCTTTAACTCACAAGGAACCAGGGCCAGGCAAGGCTGGACATAGAGTGGACATCTACTCCCAAAAGCCTCAGGCGCAGCCCACAGTGCACTGAGGTTGGGCCCGGCAGGTGTGCCAGGGCAGTGCCTGAGCCTGTTCAATGGGACTCCGTGCCTACTTCTACCCGGCCCTCCCTAATCCCCGTCTCATGTCTCTCCCATGGTGATATCTCCCCTTTGCACAGAGTGTGGCACTGCCAGCTAAATCCCAAGCCAGATGTGGGTGGGACCATCTGGAGTCCCTGTGCGCCAGTGGTTTCTGGGAGCTGTGGGGCTCCCTAGGAGGCTGGTTAGGCTTGAGACCCCCACTCCATTCCGAGACTCCAAACCCTGGCGCTAAAGGTCACAAGTGCCATCAGCTCTTCCCAGAGATGAGGCTTACAGGCATGGAGAGGGAGACATCTCCATTTCTTTTCTTTTCTTTTCTTTTTTTTTTTTTTTTTTTTGCAGTACCAGAGATTGAACTCAGGCCCTTGCGCTTGCCAGGCAAACACTCCATTTCTTTTTGACATCTCCATTTCTTTTTTATTTATTTTTATTTATTTGTTTGCTTGTTGTGTTTGTTTGTTTCTTTATTTATTCATTTTGTGGCTGGCTCAGCCTGCCCTGGTGGTGGCGCTGGCGCAGCATGTGGTGCCGGGGAT
>PVKN010044443.1:0-10089 GCA_004027915.1 Capromys pilorides
GCCTGTGGCAGCATCTGAGGGCAGGACTCTTTCACATCCTGAGGCCTCAGTTTCTCTCTGTGAAGATAGGAACGAAGACTAATGATTTTCAAGGACTGCTGCAGTTACAACTTCTGAGATCCTATGAAAATCAGTTATTTTGAAGTTTTGGCTATTTAATAAAGACAACAAAGGCAAAGAACATAGGGTAGGTATTTTGGTGAAATTAGAATACATCCATGGAATCAGAGGTCTGGGTCCCCGAGCCACCAACCTGAAGGAAGCTGAATCTTGCCTACTGCAAAGGTTGTTTTGTGAGGCTCAGCTCACAACAGCTCATGAGCAGCAGCGTATTCGTGCGCTGGTGGCACCCAGGTGCCCGGGCAAATGAGCACAAGAAACCTCCACAATCACACACATTGCTGTGGGGTCAGAGAGTAAATGTGAGCCTGCAGATAGAGAGAAATGTGTCCACATGACAGCAGTGCTTCCCACAGAGAGATGGCGAGAGACCGCCCACCACTCATACTGCGATGGCCTGACTCTGCATGTTGGATGTGAGCCCCCTGCCGGCCTCCTGGGATGAGAGAGTACTACGGTAGGAGGATGTGCAGAGGATGGCAAACACCTGTAAGAGGTGGATGTGGGCAGCCACCACCGGAGAGGGGGCATCGATCTTATTGCCAGACTACAGAGCCCCTCCTTTGTTCTCATCTGCTGCCCTCCAAGACCCAGCAATCTGTCAGACACCAGCTTTATTTGTAGAGAGAGTCATTAATTTGAATTAATAGCACTACACTGGTCTGGGCTTCGCTTTGCTTTATTTCCCTCCTGTGAACACCCCAGACTTCTTTGTTGCCTGCTTCTGCAAATAGGGATGGACTATGAACAACGGTTCAATTAGCCAAGAAAATAAAATCTGCCTGCATTCTTGCCCCAGACAGAGCACTCCCCCCTGAAGCCCAGAGCCCATGCACTGCACCCTCTGGCTGTTCTTGCTAATTCATACTCCAACACCCCTCCCACACACGCCCTAGAAACAAAGAGTGAAGATCAAAGACAGCATATACAAAAGATTGGCTCAGGGTCCCGTCACTGTTGACAATATATTGACATCTCTCAGGAATGGGCCTTTATGTTTTGTGAAGCAGTATAAGTCTATGGCAAAGCAGCCAAGAAGAGCAGAAGACAATGGATCCTGAGCATCTTTAGCCAGAACCCCACAGAGCTGGGCATAGGAATCTCAGATGTACATGGGCACCTGACCGATTCCAACTGCTCTCTACTTCCATGAGTGGCTGAGGTGCTGCACCTCTGCTATGGTTGGTGTCTAGTCGTTCCCCCAAAGCCCCATGCAGTCATGGGGTAAGGACTTCTAGAGTTTCAGATTAACTCATGATCCACTGAGATTATGGGTGTATTGCTGGCATTATTGGTGTGGGTGCTATGCCCAGCCTGGGGAGGATAGCCTGAATGTAACATAGACGAGACAGAGAGACAGACTTCCTCTCTGAAGCCATTGTTGCTGCTGCTCCTTCCATTTGCCCTGTGCCACTACCATGCATTGCTGCTCTCTGCCATGTGTCAGTCTGCCTTGGAGCCAGCCAAGTATGAACGGAAACCTCCAGTAACTGTGAGACAAATAAATGTTCTTCCTTCATTTTGGGTGTTGGGTATCTAGCCCAGCAATGAGAGTAACTGAGACAACCTGCTCGCCCTTCCTTTCTAGAAACAAGGCATCCTCGTGACCAACAGAGACAGAAAGGCTTAGAGAGCTCTTCCATTGCAGGCTGCTCTCAGGCACACAGCCCCAGCAGAAACTTCTCTCAGTATTGAGCACATCTGTTTTCAGATACTGGGCTGCTCTTAGGAAACATGAGCAGAGCTCGAAGGAGGATATCCCAACATCTTCAGTAATAACGGAGACAGTTTTAGATACTCTATTTCAGTGTTCCTGCTCTCGAAAAAGATTGCCTGAGGGGCTTGCTGGGGTGGAAGTTCCTGAATGGCCTGGAGGTTTCCCCTGGCCAGAGGGTGATGAGCTAAAAGGAGACAAGTTTCTTGAAGCCCCCTTAGTGGGAACTCTTGATTCCTAGGAACTTTCACTTTCTAAAGACAAACTCTTTTTGTCACCTTGATAAAGTACAGGAAGGTCTCAGAATTTGCAGTAGAAAGAAGCCACCACAGGGACCCAGGAACACCAGGAATTCAAATGTGCCTCACAATCAGCTCTCAGTGCCAGTGCATCTGTTGCAACACATGAAAGGAGTTGCCAACCCATGAAAGCCCATTAGGATTTACTGAGGAACTGGAGGGCCCCTGGCTTCTCTCCCTCATCTGCTACCTTCCCTCTGCTCTCTCCTCTTTGCCAATTGAAAAAGACCACGAATGGTAGCTCCAGAGCCAACTGGAAGGAAATGGCTCGTAGCAGGTGGAGCCACCTGGCCTTCTCCAGTTGCATCCAAAACGATGCACTCTCCATCGCTGCAAAGAGTGGGAAAAGTTTAGCCAGTTGAGTAGGAACTCAGCCTCATCCAGATGAGGGGAGAAGAGGAGGAAAAGCTCTGGCAAAGACGCACGGTTTACCCACTGCGCTTCCACATCTGCCTCTAGGACCTAGAAGCTTCTAGAAGCTTCCTTAGCTCCTGAGGTTGTAGCTTACTGTCTGTGTGTCCAGACTGCACACCGCACGGGTCTCTGGCCACAAGATCTGCCATAGACTTAGCTGCTTCTGTTAAAAGAAGACTGGAGGAGCCGTGGACCCGAATACAGTGCAGCTCCTGTATGCTGCACCTTGCTATCTGCTTTACCCCATGAAATCGCATCACTTTCTGTCTTCATTATAATATCCCTAAACTTCTTTTTTTTTTGCTTTTAATAAGAAATAACAATATGACAGTTTCAAAACACATTAGTAGTACATTCACAATAATTGATACAAAGTATATTGCTGTTCTCTTAGTAGATATACAGAGCACAGGGTGTAGATGTGATAAATTTTATAATCGATATCAATCAAAAAAAACTTCTTCTCTTTGAACTGAGAGAAAGTAGTTGTACACATAGTTCAATGTTCCATAATTGCAGTGGGTTACTATGAAACTGGCAATGCTGGAAGCTGTTGATTTAAGCCTTTTACAGCTCAGCATACTAATCTAGCTTTACATTTTATTTTATTTTTTTAAAGTTTATTTTATTAAACCTCATGTATTTGTTTTTCTTATGGCCAGCTCAGCCTTGGGGGGGGGGGGCGTGCAGCACAGCTTGTGGTGCCTGGGATCAAGCCACAGTCCCTGCGGTGAGCCTAGAGTTTCTAACACACACGCTTTAGACCACTGAGCCATCTCACCAGCCCAGTTTTATATTTTATGTCTCATGGTTACACTTTTCTGCTGGGTGGTTAAGGGCAAGTTAAAGCATGACCTCTATACAAAACATGAAACATTTGTATCTCCCAAGGTCAGTCAAATCCCTTCAGGATTAACTTCGAAACCATGTGCAGTGCTTTGTAGAACTGTTGTCAGTGTCAGCCGTCTGGATTAGTTACGGCCACTACTTGACCAGTTTGCTCTCTGTGAAAGCCTGAGAGAATGTTTTCTCTCTAGGTGACTCTCCTTAGACATACCATACAAACTTCTAACCCTAGTAAAATTTTCTGAGTTAAGGTTGTCTCCTTTCTTGTCTTGGTTACTTTTTACCATTGCTGGGACAAAACACCAACACTTAAAATTAAGAAAGGAAAGGTTTACTTAGTTCACAGTTAGTGGAGGTTTCATTCTACAGTGCACTGGCTCCAAGGCAGACAGCAGCAGTTCATGGCATCAGAAAACAACCAAGAGCAGAGGAGAAGCATCAGCTCTATCAAGCCTCTCTGCCTTCTTTTCACGGGAATGTGAAGACCGTGGCGGCTGCTGCGAAGGTCCCAGCTCCTCTGAAATGGTGCAGCTGCGTTAATCAAGCTCATCCAGGAAAGGGGCGCAGGAGCCTTCCTCAATGCTTTATATATCCTTTAAGTGTTGACTCACTCTGGGGCGGGCCTTTCTGCCCTAGGGGCAGGGCCACTGTGCCCTAGGGTGTGGGGTCACCGAGGTTGTCCAGCTAAGCTTTAGATCCTGCAAGTTGCCAGAGTGTGTCGGCTGGCACACGTCCTTACTCTCAAAGTAATTTCCTTCTCAACATCGTTCCATTGCTTGAAAACCACTGTTCTTCATGCAATGAGCCTCTAATATGATATTTCATACTTTGGAGAATACCAGTCAGGCCACTTATCAGCACTAATTTGCCTCCTCCTCCAAATTCTATTTCTCACTAGTCCCTATGGATTCCTCTTCACTGTAACTAAAATAGTTAAATGTCCTTTTTCTGTGGAAAAAGAGAACTTGCTGTTGTCCTGCAAGCTGAACTCTAGACACTGCAGTTATATTAAGATGATCTGAAAGTTGTGGGAATCCAAACAAAAGGAGAATTCTATTATTTATCAAATACCTGGGAGCCAAAACACCACACATTTCTTCCAAATCCCCAGCGTGTGCTGGTTCTGCTGGGCTATACACCAGACACATGAGACTAAATGCTCTGAACATCCAGGGCACACCTCCTCACCCCCAGAAAGAACCAGTGAGCACTGAGACACTCGTGAAAGTGCATGGCCGTCCCATCCTTGAAGTTTGATTTTGGGGTCTGCAGTGTAGATGTGCTAAGCTACTGAGATAGCTTGGCAGAGTTGTCCTGTCACTCAAGTGACAAAAAGAGTTTTAAGAGATGTATGCATTTGGCAGTGAGTTGGCCCCTAGTAGAGTGACATGCTCATTTTGGGATTCTAATTTTATAAAAGGTACAGAGAATTTGGAGAAGGCCCAAGACAGAGTGAAAGTGACTGAAGGGGTGGAGAGTGAAAGCTCAGGAAAAACGTAAAATGAATGTGGGTTACCTGTCAAAGACAGAGGAAAATACATGCAGCCCAAATAGCTTGAAACAAGGAAGACACTGTCTTGTGGAAACCAGAGGCCAGTTCTCTTTGATTCAAGGACGTATCGGGGAAAGACGCTCTTCGTTGGTGTCTGAGTATTAGGCAGGTCAGTCAGCAGGAATGTTCATTAAATTTTTAAATCATTGAAATTAAATAATGAGTTATCAGGATCATTTTCTGAGATTCTCAAAAAAGAAATTATTTCTACTTTATCAAATTATTTCATCTTGATAATAATTCAAAGATAAAGACATTGAATTCCCCAGGAGCAAATAGCCCAAGATTCCTTAGCTACTGACGTCAGCTCAGAGGCTTGGATGGCACCCCGGGGCTGTCCGGTTTCTGGCCCTGCTCTCTCATCCCGAGAGCCTGCTCCCAGAACCTCGGAAGTTTCTTTGGTAGAAGAGGGCTGCTTGTGGCACTGGGGAGGACTGCATCTACATTTCTTTTTTCATTTAGGTTACTATGAAAGTGGGAGGGGAGTTTGTCTATAAACACTCAATATATTCCCAAATACAAAGGGCTCTTTCTTACCTTAAAGTAATAAGGCTAGATGTCAAAAACCAAAAAGTTAGCAAAAAGGTACTCATTATGAGATAGCTCTGCAGACTAAGAGCCTGCTTAGGCAAGTGCAGGGGCCAGCGTTCAATCGCTGGTGGAACAGGTCATTCCAGCCCCACCCCCAGGAGTGCTGAGCCAGAGACTGAATCCGGGAGTAGCGGTGTATACCGGTAACTGCAGGGCCAGAGAGGCTGAAAGCAGGAGGATCACTATGAGTCCGAGCTGCATAGTGAGACCTTGTACCAAATACATAAAAATTAAAAAAAATTAAAAACATGTAAATTTAAAATTACTATTCCAGAGAATTCTCAAATACAAGATATAGTTAAAAATAAAAGTAGAGATTGAAAGGAAATATATCAGACACTACCCGAGGCAATCTTTATAGAAGACATTGGTTTATTGCTAGTCAAGACTAGAAGGTCAAGGAAAGAACATTGGACATCATCAATATCCACAAAACTAAAGACTGAAAATGTTCTTTGGAGTTGTCAATGAAAAGGTCATGGGCGATTTTGCCAGAGTAATTTTAGTATTGGAATAGCACAATGAAGGTGCTATTAGTGAAAAAAGCAACTAAAGGGTGAGGAAATAGAGTTCAGCTACAACGTTTAGAACATTCTTCTCAGCACCTGCTTAGGCAGAGTGCAGCGGCTGGGCTTTCGTCCCTGCCTTGCCAGGCCAGCCCTGCTCCTGGGGTGTGCTGAGACATCAACGGAGCCTGGGCGCGGTGCCGTGCACCTGTAATCCCTCCTCTTGGGAGGCTGAACACAGTTGGACCACTACGAGTCCAATTTACATGGTGAGACTCTGTAGACCCTGTACTAAATAAAAAAAAAAAAATAGAATATTCTCAAATGCTTAGGAGAGTAAGAGACAGAAATTTATAGTACTATCTACAAGAATTCAGGACCAACAGAGATTTTATGTTTAACTGGGAAGGTGGAGATAAGCACAGAGGAGGCACATGGGGCTGTCAGAAGGATAAGGCAAAAACAAAAAGCCCCGAAACAACTGAACAGGCAACAGGAAGTGAGAACCCAAGATGCAGAGCAGATCTAACTGCATGAGGCGACACGAGGAGGGGAGGCCTTCTGGGTCCACTTTGACCTAACAGATGACATGGGGCAATCCGTAAGGAGGCATTTTATTGGTGAAGCAAGTGACAAGCTCATCTTCTACAGTTCAGTAATGTTGAGGCAGCATTGGATAAGGCAACAAGGACAGGTGGGAGTGGCATGAGACACTGACCCCGGACATCAGCTATTTAATCCTGTGAAGAACCGAGACTGTGAAAACGCATGCTAATTTTTATTATTATTGCTGCTTTGAATGATGTGGAGGTCAAAGCATGAAAAGGTTATTTAAATCAATCATTGGAAGTCAGAGAACCAGGAAGAAAGATCATGGCTTCAATCCAAGAGCCCCGGCCTTTAACCATGTTACCGCTGCATGCAGAGGTTCCATTAAATCCTTATTTTTAGGAAGGCTGTAAGCATGGGCCCAGAACCTATAGTTTCATAAAATCCAGCGAGGCTGCTGAAATCCAGTGGGACCACCTCACCCGGTATCTCTGCGGAGTTCTGTTGTTTCTATTCAGGGCCGCCTATTGATCTGTGCTGCAGAAGTCTCCCAAACCGGCCCCCCGTCCCACCCCTCCATCAGGGGTAATTTATAAGCCTGTTGCGAGAAGCTGTGAAGCTGATGAACCCCTCTGGCAGGGGGAGCAGGGCCAATGATTGATTTACTCGCTGTTCTCCCGCTCAGCCATTTCTCCCCAGTCGGGCCACGCCGCCTGGTCCCCGCGTCCATCCATCATCCGGTAAATACCATCAGCGCTGCAGACCGCAGGCGCCATCTTGGCTCTTCTGTTTTCCTTCCGTGTGGGGCGCTCACACACACTGTGGCTTATCTGTGCTCCTCACCTGCATGCCAGCGCCCCAGAGATGCCCCACGAGATGGGAAAAATGGCTGGGAGCAGTTCTGTCCCACGCAGGAAGCAGGCACCCAGGACCTAAGCGGTGATGTTTTCTCAGCTGAACCCAACAGAGACGTGGGTGGCGAAGACGTCATGCATCTGCCAACAACTGCGTCCAGACAAACAGGCATTTCTGAACTTCTTCCTCTGGTTTAGCCTTTTAGAAAATCCTCCAAAATACAGTGGCATAGCTTTCTCTTTTTTCCAGAACATGCTTTATATGTCACTTAGAAACAGCTACAAAATATGTTGTCAGAAAGCCAGAAGAGATTTTGTGGGGAGAGAAACAGGCATAGTGTCACAGAATTGTCCGGAAAATGTGCAAAGCAGAGTGAAAAGGGAGGAAATGAAGAGAGGAAGAAAAGAAGGAAGGAAGGAAGAAAAGAAGGAAGGGAGGAAGGAAGGGAGGAAGGAAGGAAGGAAGGAAGGAAGGAAGGAAGGAAGGAAGGAAGGAAGCAAAGTCCACTCATGAATAATACCCACAGCAGTGTCTCAGTGTCCCCATTCTTAAAGGCAGGTGTCAAGATGCTGCCTGAGGCTGAAAGAAGTTGGGTGGGGCTCACTCCCTTCACCAAGTTCCTGGCATACAGACTCTGTACCCCAGCCCTGGCCCCACCCAGACAGAAGAGCCCAGTCCCCAGAATGCTACCAGCTGATTCAATGCCAAACCCCCCAGGAATTTTCTCCAGCCACAGACAGTGGATTCAGGGGTGGAGCAGTCCTGTGGCACAGAAGTCCCCGCCCCTAGCAGGGCTGTGTGCTGTTAAACCCTTCGTGAACTATGACCGTCCTGAAGTTAAAATGCATGCCCCGCACCTTGCCTGCTACACATGCCAGCTTGGTGGCATGGAGCACTGCAGAGACTCAGCTGGTTCCTCATGATCTTGGGGCTGACTGAGAGATGAGACTCGAGGCAGGCAAATAGCAGAGTGCCCCCAAGAGAGGATCACCCCAGACACCGTAAGTCTGGAAGAAAATCTGAAATTACAGTTCAGATTATGGATTCCACTGAATGTGTGTCACTTATACACCATCATAAGCACTAACAGTAGTGGAGCCATCATAAATCAAGGGCTGCTGTACGAAGGCTTCAAGCAGAAGCTGTTCTGAAGAGCCAGCTCAGCTTCCAGAAGTCCTGAGGGGTCAGCAGAGCCCTTTGTGCTGAGACCAGGAGCACTCTGTTAAACCACGTGCCCGCACACCTTCCCAGGACCTTGGCAAGGGACACTTGGGAAATGGGGCGGATAGAGATATTGAAAGTGTCTGTAACACATTGTATTACTGTAGCAATAATTGTAATGAAATATTTTCTGATCCCCAAAATGAAGAGAACCCTTTAAAGTGAAATAAGAATGAGTTGTGGAAGAGAACAATAGTTTCTAAAGTACAGTTTGCTAGCAGCAGCAGATGCCAACAGGGTAATGAGCTCAGCCACCTCCAGTCCAGCGTATCTGTCCTTGGGAGATCATCTCAAAGCAGTTCTTGGGTGCTCTGGCTCTTGTGTTTACCAGGCATTACATGTGACTTGGCATAGCTTGTTTAGGCTCAACATGCCTGTAAAAAAATAGGCAAAAAAAAGTATAGAAAGACGAGGACATTTTAAGGAGGACAGGAGAAAAGAAGGGGTAAGTGAGTGAATAAGAGGTAACGTTTGCTGAGAAAGATAGAGAAGAAAAGTGTTATGGCTTGCGTCTAGGTGTCCCCCCCTTAAAGCCTCATGCAGTTGGGGGGTGGCTCCTTGGCTCCTGGAGTTTGTGACTGATTTTTGATCCAATGCTGGGATTGTTTGCAGGTGTGAGTGCTACACCTTGGCTATGGCTGGGTAATCTGTGTAACAGAGTAAGGAGGGGAGAGAGGCCAGCAGGCTGCCTGAGCTGCCGCCACTCCCTTTGCTCTCTGTTCTTGGCTGCTACCTTGAAAGGTTGCTCTCTGCCCTGTGCTGCTCTGCCCTGGAGCCAGCTGAGTATGGACTGGACCCCTAACCACTGGGAGCTACATAAGCCTTTCCTTCCTTCATTTTGGATGTCAGGTATTTGTCCCAGCAATGAGAGAAGAGTAACCGAGACCCAAAGATGCCCACCAGCTGTGAGGGCTGCGCTCCCGCACTGAGTCTCCATCACGTGACACCCAGGCAAAATGGATCATCCTCTAGGCAGGCAAGGGTTGCAAGGCTGCTGTTTCAGAGCTTGCAGCCTTGGTTGCCAGGTGCTGCTGCCATGGGCCTGTGGGAGGGCAGCACATCACGGCTCCAGCGCATGCCCCAGGACACCTGCATACCTCATGGTGGCCAGGAAGTGAAGGGAGAGGGAAGGAGCCCTAACACCCCCTCAAGGGCATGACTCTAGTAATCTCCCTTCCATCCTCTAGGCCCCACCTCCTAGATAGTCTGCACCTCCCGATCACACCAGAGGCTGGCAACAAGCCCTAGGAGTGGGTGGGGCTTGGGGGACACTCAAGATCCAGATTCTAACAAAGCTCATCCCTCTTGCTTCCTCACCCATGACGCCAGCTGTCTCTGCAGTCTGGAGGTGCAAGTGTCTGCTGGTCCTGACTGGCAGTGCCACAGGTGACCTTCCCTCGCAATAGTCACACCCTGCAAAGT
>PVKN010044444.1:0-10089 GCA_004027915.1 Capromys pilorides
TCCCTCTCTCCCCCCTCCCTCCCTCCCTCCCTCCTTTTCATGTAAGCAAGACTAGACATTTGTTTTATAGACATGAAAAGTGTTTTTCAAGCCAGGTGTGGTGGTGCATGTCTATAATCCCAGCACTTGGGAGACTGAAGCAGGAGGGTCAGCGTGAGTTCAAGACCATCCTGGGCTACAAAAGTGAGCTCAGGGCCAGTCTGAACTGCATAGTGAGACCGTCTCAAAAAGAGAGAGAAAAAAAGTGGTTTTCAAGTAGGGAGTGTGGTGATTTGACCATACTTGGGGACATTACAGATTGTCACATCAGACTGCTGAGGCTAGAGTCATAATGACTATCCTAGAATGCACAGCCCCCTACATCTCCCATAGTTATGAGACCAAAATGGTAGCAGAACTGCAGTCAAAAAATCCTGTCCTTGAGGAAAAAACAAGAGAATTTATGTTCTCAAACTTGTCTGATCATGAAATTTACCTAGGGAAATCCTAGTACTTATTAAAAGCAGAGAGTGCAAGACCTCCCCAGACCTACTGAATCAGAAACTCAAGGAATGAGGCCTGGGATTTGCTATTTTAAACTACTTCCCTTAGTGAATTTTATGATTAAATTAGTTTTGATAAACAGTGTGTGTTTTAGAAAGACTGGATTTGGAGCTGTCCATGAGTCCTGGTCCCTCTGTGTACTAGGCTGTGATCTTGTTCATAGCTTTTGTCTTTTCCTTCCTTAAATCTTGACTTTTTGAAACAGATCAGCCATATTCTAATTCTTGGTAGAATGGTTTGAAGGATTTAGCAAAGAGATGGCACAGCATGTTTACTGTTCAATCGAAAGCATTGTTTTGTAACTCCATTGAGGAGGGTTGCTCACATGAGCGTTGGCTGACTGGATTGCCAGTCTTTGGTCCGAACTCTCCACGTGCTCATTATGGACGAGTGACAGGGGAATTCAGGGACTGGTGTTTTCAATGTCACTTTGTAAAAATATTAGACACACTTGTTTAGAGGTCTTTGCCTAATGGATTACTATATTGAACATAATTGAATGTTTTCTAACATGGGTTTGGGGCTAATTCAACCCATTTTTTTGTCAGTATTTTTTTCCAGAGCATATGGTATCTTTTGCAGCTGAAACCAACGGTGAAATATCCCCCTCACAGATTTTGCAGGTAAAATTATTTCCATTAGAATGTGTCAGTGATATCATAATAGAGATACTTAGGTGTCTTTTGTTTTGTCATGCCTGGATTTTGAAATGATGTACCTTGACTGACTCATTTTGGCAGGAGCTAAAACGAAACACAAAAAACAAACAAAAAAACAAACGAAACAAAACAACAACAACAACAAAACCAGTGGTAAAAGAATGACCCAAATCACTAATGTTCCGAACCATATTCTTTTAAGTCCCGGCTAGCTATAAAAGGTCATAGACATTTAAAAATATTTGTTGTGAAAGGAAAATTTCCAAGTTTTGCTATGTGATATGTGTCAGAAAATTATTAGCCTTTGAAAAATCAAAATTTATCATAAGTTGCAGGTGTTTTACTAGTCGATACTCAGTATTGGCTTTCACAATAAACACCCTCAATCTAGTTTTTGATAAAAGATTTAGTAAAGAAATGAAAAACATAAAAAATACAGAATTCAGTATGGTCCTACTCTAACATGTGTAATGGCTGTGATGGAGTTACTTGCATAAAATTTTAAGAGTTTCAGGTAAACCAAGAATACTAGTTATCCAATTAAAATTTTCTTTAAATTACTATCTATTGGGTTCATTTGTCCCAAATGGGTACTTATTTGAGATAACTATTTTCTAAGACATTGTCATAACAATAAGTGAACGATTTGTTACTTTAGTTTGGCTATTAAACTGATAAGAACAGATACTACACTTGATCTTAGCCAAAGGCTGAAGTTTAGATAGACTCAGATGTTTGCTATTGTGAGCTGGAAGCCATTCTGCGCAGGTTATTGCTGGGCAGTGCCTTTGTTATGGCCGCTGCCTTTCTGGCTGAGCCCAGGCATTCCCATACTCTCTCAGTGCTGTCTGGTCATTGATGAAGGTGACTTTTAATATTTCTAATATAGTTTGATTTTAAATCTGTCCATCACATGTTATCTAGAGCATGTTTTCCCTGTAGGCTTTTAAATGTGGTATATTTTATTTTCATACTTACAATATTTTACAAATACAAGGAGTCCCAAGAGATTTTTCTAAGAGCTGTCTCCATGCTGCTGGCCTTCCCAAGAACGTCCCTTCATAATGGTAGGGTGCATCGCAGTAGTAGCTGTATCATGGTCCCAGATCTTAGCCCTCCGAATGCTTCCCCCTCTGTACTGTAACCTGGTGGTGGGAAAGAGGCAGTCTTCTGCCTTCTTTTCCCAGTTCTCCTATAGCATAGTTATATTGCTTTAATGTTAAATTATAAAAACAAGAAAAATCATAGTCTTTGGAATCAGCTAGTCCTGCGTGTGCCCCTGACCTCTTCTCCCCGCAGAGGCAATGTTTCCACTTTTTAAAAGGTTTCTTCTTTTTCTAGTGTGACCTCTATGACTCTCTTTTTAAAATTTAATTGGTTTGGTTTAATAACTTGGAAAGCACTCAAACTAAAAAACCTACTTGCCTGTTTTGCATGTCAATTAATTAATATCTGTAGCTCATTAAATTCGAAAATTTTTTAGCAATGTACTTAAAAAATGTAAATATTCTATCAGCATTTCCCTGAATAATCTTTTAAAATATACTGCATTGTTTTAATTAATGATTTCTCTTTCTTTTTTTCCATTTTTGCATTTGTTTATTCATAAGGATTTCTATTTTCTTCCTTTAATGAGACACTGATGCAGTTTTCCTGTCCTCTGAAGGCACGGAGCGTAGCCCCTTACACAGAGAGCTCTTCCTGTCCATTCTCCTTTTCCTGACAACTATGGCTGCCCTTTCGATTCATTAATGCCCTGTCACAGACTCTGATCCCAAACCCTGATCATTTATCCACTCATACTTGGCCAGTAATTTTGAAGGGCAGGTATTTGGGAAGAGTTTTCAGGGAGGGTGTTTCTGAAGTACTGTGATTCCCATGCTGTTGGCTGAGCGTTCCTTTCCCGCTGCCTCTTCTCAGCTGTGCCCTGGTGCTCTGGGTCCTCTTTCCCTCTTTCTACATGGTGCCTCAACTTTCACTGCTTTTCCTTTTTCGCTGTGCTTCTCACCCAAGGTAGTCATCTGTAATCCCATTCCCCACGTGGCAGCTTGCTGGTTAAGATGCGGAGGCTGCCCTGCTAGGACAACATGTGGACCCTGAAGAGTACCACTTCCACTGTATTCTATGGACTGAGAGTGACAGGCATAATCAGATTCAGGGGAGTGGAGACAGAGGCAGCCTCTCATGGCTCAGTGCCAGGTTCAGGTAGCAGAAGAACAAGTGGGATGGAAGCTCCAGCTGCAGTGCTCTACAGAGCCCAGCCTGCCATAACCACCCCTAGCTGAGCATCAGGGAAGACCCAGAAGAGTTGTGCACTTCACCTTCATAAGGAAGGTGAAGGTGGCTCAACCTGTTATGTAATAGTTGAAGTCTGAATCATGGTCTTGTACAGGATAGCAAAGATGTTGATAAGTGAACCTGTAATCTCAGGGAAATTCATGCAAAAGGATGAACAGTATCAGGGCTCACCTTTGTAAATGTCCAACTTTTCAAGTAAACATCCAAATAACCCTAAGTTCAGTCACTGGTACCAGAAAAACAAAAACAAACAAAAAAACCGTGTTCACCAAATAGCTTATAATTTGTGTTTACTTAAGTGTTTATCACTTAGAATATATATTTTGCAAACAGGTTCTTTTGGAACTTGTCTTGGGTTTTTGAAGGACTTATTTTCTATTTTACTTGCATTATTTTAGTAATGATTTAGGAATAACATTGACACTACTTGTTTTTACATGTTTATATTTAATTAGTAAAATGCTAAAAATTCTGTATGATAAGACTATCTGACTTTCTTCCAGATGTTTATAAGTTCAAGTACATATCCTGAAATCCATGGCTTCTTACATGCAAAAGAACAGGGGAAGAAGTCCTGGAAAAAAATATACTTCTTTCTAAGAAGATCTGGTTTATATTTTTCTACTAAAGGGACATCAAAGGTAAGCTGTGGCACCTGGGACATGTTATGAGTAATGTTAGCTTTTCATATTTAGCTCTTTATTACTTGATGTCATAGTGAGTGTGTTTTTTTGGATCCTGAACATTAGTATCTTAATTTGTTTTAAGATCATTGTTTTTTTTTACCCTAGTTTCTCTATATCTTCTGGAATCTGGCTGTTCTGACTTCATAGATTGCTTCTGTGCCTCACCCTGAAGTCCTCTCCTCTGATGCAGGACTGCAGATTTTGAAGCCAAATGTGGCTTATACCTCTGATTCTTATCCTAGGTCGTAGGACTGGTCCTGCTGCTTCTGAACTGGTGTGAGTCAGCATCAGCAGGGCAGTCAGGCACCTCAGCTGGGTCCTCTCGTGCTCTGTGGTTCCTTTGTATATGTGACTTTAAGAATTATGATGTTATCATTAGGGTTGAGTGGATGTTCTTATTTGTGTGTTGCTGTGTCCCTACACCTGTGCATGCCAGTACGCTGATAGACCTGCACTCCCAACACCATCGCATACACGTGCATCTATGTTTCTGAGCATCTAGTCCATATCCACTGTGACATGCAGGCTCTGGTTTATAAACATTCAAACTGTATGCAGTGCATCGGCATCTCTCAAGTAAAAATGGTTTTGTGTTTCATGAGAGGTTATTATAATTCTGTTTTCATGTGTCTGTTCTAAGTAACAGTACTATTGCTTCCTTACATGTAAACTGGCATTTCTCTTTAGTTATTTTAAAATAATCTCAGATTCATTAGTGTTCAGCAGTTTCTGGGTTGTATTATTAGGCTTATTCTAATGAGTCTACTCTGTATTTTGCTTGATTCTGTACACATAGTCTGCACATTTACAGCATTTTACACCACAGGTACTCATTGATTGTCTATTTGCATGTTTTCCCATTTGCATTATTTGATGTTTTAAATTCTCAGTCTTGATTAGTTAGGGCTCCAGATTACCCTGGCTGTGTCTAGCTCCACTGTTCGCTTTTATGTTTGCATGGCTTTCTGTTCTTCCCTATGCATCTCATGTAAGAGTGCTTACTGTGTTTAAGGCCTGCTTTAATAATCTAGTATGATTTTATCTTAAAATGCCTTAAGTACCACTTTTTCATATATTTAGTATAGGGTTCACAGGGTCTCACTGCATAGATCAGACTTGTAGTGATTCTCCTGTTTTCAGCCTCCCAAGTGCTGGGATTTCAGGCAGATGCCACTACACTCAGTCTCTTTTGCTGTCTCTGGGTGCCCCAGGGGCAGGGCTGGCACAACACAGTGAGGATCTAAGCCCGGTCCCTTATCACTTGCCTAAACTGGTGTTTTAGTCTGCTGAGCTATCTGGCTGGCCCTAAGACCTTTCTCTAAATAAGGTCCCATTTACAGTTTCCAAGACACAGATGTATCCTTTGAAGGGCTACCATTAGCCCGCTGTAGAAGTCATTGAAAACGTTTTTAACGAAAAGGATGAAAGATCACAAGAGTATTTTAATAAGATTGATAGGGCTTTGGGAGTTTAAAATCAGATAGATAGATAGATAGATAGATAGATAGATAGATAGATATGGAGTCATGGATGTTGATGATCATTTTAGTAATCCAAGGTGGAGTTGAAAAGATCTAACTGAGGATAAACAGTCATCAGAAGGACAGAGGAGTGGCTACAAGGTTAAATAGGAGATCACCAAATTTGGGTTACTGATATAAAAGTGGAGGAAGGAGTTAAAAATGTTTTTAGAGAAATAAGATAAAAGAAGAAAAGGAATAGAAAATGAGGAGAAGAAAATATTCAGGATCCGGAGGTTTGCTCGGTCACCCTGTTGGAGGAGTCATCTTAATGCTTGCATGCTGTACCGAGGATGAAGCCTCTAGATGGGACGAGCCCAGAACATAGTTGATGATGAGGAGCTGATATCTGGTAAGGGCTGGCTTTAGGAATGGAGCTGTGAGTGAGTGATACTTGACCCTTTCCTATAAACGTCCCTCGGACGTCTCCTGCTTAGTCTTCGCCTTTCCCTCAAATAGTTCTCCTTTGCTGCTGGTTTGTGTGAGGGTGCGCATGTGTACGTGTGTACGTGTGTGTGTTGCTCCATAGTATAATATTTCATGGAAGGAGACTTTATTAATTTGGTTACCGATCCCTTCGTAGAAGTCTTTTATTTTAAAGCATATGTCGCTTGGGTGCCGTACATTTTCACACAGATGTATTTGATTTCCTTCTCTAGCACACTGACAGTACTTTTCAAATTTTTCCATCATAAGAACTGTTAAGGTACATACCCAACTTTTGCTATATTTTAGACTTGTTAATAGCCATTTGAGGGACGTCACTTTTTTCCTACTGTTAGCTATGTGTGAAATAACATACCAGGTATTGTTGTTTAACAAATACATGTTGGATTGCTGTTTTGCTTTTAACATCAGAGGAGAATAGATTTTAAATCTGGTAAGTCATGTGTATTTTATTCCCATTCTAATGATTCTTCACAGGAGGAAGTGAGATTGCCTTTTAATGTCATTGTTCTTCAGCAGGTTGTTCAGTGAAACACACTGCCCATGATGTTTTTACAGTCCCTCAGGCTTTTAAGGGGCTCAGCTTTTTCATGCTGGTAGGGTTTTAGCAACTGAGCTGTCCTCTGCTACATCTTTGCAAGTCCCCAACTTTACCAGAGTATTCATTTTGGACAAACTCAGAAATGTTAAAATCAATCAGCTGTGGGGTTAGCTCTGGATTTACATTGTGGAACTGGTTAGAAGTCCCTAACAGTAACAGTATCCAAGCCACAACCTGTACATTTGACTGCCTTGAAGTTTCCTCTACCAGATTACTTAGTTGGCTATCGCTCTTCATCTCAGTCTCCTGCAAAGTTTTAGGACCTGAGAAAAATACAGAACCAATTTTCTGCTAGAGCACAATCCACATGACCTGGAGTCTTAACTTCCAGTGGCCCTGAGGAAGTCACTCCCATGCATTTAAATCTAAGCTGCCTATGGCCTGTGTCTCCTTTTATTGTCCTAAGAGAGATAGAGAACAAAATAAAAACCCAGGAGATTCCTAGTACTCTGGGTGAGATCATGTGGGCATTTGGCCTTGTCACCTGACCTTCATTCACCTTCAGCTTGGTCACACCTCGTTCAGGGTTCACAAACATGAACCACATGTCACATGTGTAATTCATATCACAGTGAATTCTGAAGAGCATGTGTGTGGAGAGCCCAGGAAATAACAGCACCTTGCCAGTTATTCCTGTCAGACATACCTAGAGATTCAGGAGCAGGATTCTGGGCTAAGTGCATATCGTATCGTTTAAGTTCCAAGCAGCTGTTGCGGTTTCCATGTGCGTGCAGTGCTTTTTTGTCACTCTGGCACTGTATTTCTCTCTGCTAACATGGACTTGCTCTGAGCACAGATTACTGTGCTCTCTAATAAGTGTAGCTGTTCGCCACTTGCTTCATGCCGTATGCTTGCAATTCATCCTTTGCCATACACAGGAGCCTGACTATATCTGCCCATCCCTTAGTGATACTTGCCAACTAAAGCCTCTTGAACCTGGTCTTTTCTGCCTGCATATTTGTCCGCATTCTTTCTGGTATTCTGAACAGAAATCTCCAAACAGAGTCACCCACCAGGCTGCACTCACAGTATTCTGGGGCTGCTGCTTCTCTAGCCTTCACCCCAGACCTTCCCAAACTCTCCGCACAGGGCAGTTCCAAAGGCTCTGACCCACATGACCAGGTAGCACTGTAGCAATGACCCCACCTCTCTGGTACTAAAATCTGTCTTAGTCGCTTTCTTGCCGTGGGACAGAGTTCCCAACACTTACAACTCTTAAGGAGAAAAGGCTCATTTTGGCTTGCAGTTTGTAGAGGCTTCTGTGCATAGTTGCGGATTCCAAGACAGGACAGCCCAGGAGGCGCATAGTGGAGAAGGCTCAGTGTGGCGTGGGAATCAGAAGCAGCGAGGACTGAGGGAGGCGAATGTGCCCATCCCGACCCTGCTCCCTTCCCAGTAACTCGTCTGCTCTCAATGGTACTGTAGGTTAAATTCACTAGTGCACTCATGCACTAGTGAGGAGCACTTCTCTATTATTTAATCACCCCCCATGGGTGCACAGGCCATAGGGCGAGCATCTAGTTATGAGTCATAATAATCTTTAGCAGTTATGATCTTCATATAAGATATGCAAATTATCTAACTTTAGTGTGGCATTTCTGTTGGCCAAGAGACCATTCTTATTTTTTTTTTTTTTTTTCCTATGAGAAGTCGTGTTGATGTTTTCTAGAAGTGTAAATGCAGCATGGGAGTTAGTAAGTAGTACCACAAGCCTTGGAAATGAGCCTGTGTGTTTCCCTCACAGAGAAACCTCAAGTGCCCATCTTTTCCGCTGGCTCTTTATGTGTGCACGTGCGTGCACATGCTTATGTTTGCCAGCCCCGAACTCAGCCTTGTAGTGTTACAGTGCCATGGTCTTGACAAGCAGTGAGTAGTAGAACAAAAGCCAACAGGGGCAAGAGCCTCAGCATGCTTCTTACTGCCTTCCAGGGTCTCTTAACCTGCCTGCCTGCTATGTCCGCGAGTGACTGAGGTATATTGATTCCTAGGTTATCAGAAGAAACGGATTGCTTTCCTCCATCTTCCTAGCAAGCAGACATTTTTTAAATTAGCAAACAGTTTCTGCCAAGAATAAAGTCTTATTTTAAAGAGAATAAAAGCTAATAGAGAAGACATTAGAAATGATACAGAATTTTAAGAAACAAGATGGTAGGAATTAGAGTACCTTTCTCCTTTTTTTCAGTGTTTCAAAGGCCATAAGACTAGATCTTTTTGGGTTTTTTTTTCCTGAGATGGGCCTTGCTATGTAATTCTGTTGGCCTGGAGCTCACTGTGCACTCCAGGCTGGCTTTGAATTTGTAGTGATCTTCCCAAGTGCTGGGATTACAGGTATGCACCACCATGTCTGGTGAGGGTCTTTTTTTTTTTTTTTTTTTCTTCAAATTCTGACTGCCTTACGGGCCAGGGGAGTTAAGAATCATAGTCCTTCATTACATTATAGAGCTTAAGAAAAATGACTCACAGTAAATTCTTCCCCAAAGAGTTGGAGTAGCCTACTGGTAAATGACAGTGAGGTCACTTTGAATTTGGATAAGGTTACTCCTGTTGCTCATGATCTTGGTGTTCGTGTGCCTCTGTGTCTAAGCACGGCTGCTCAATCTGAGCACATGTAGTACCATCTGAGAACCTGTTAGCTTGCAGGTGAGGATTCAGGAGGTCTAGGGTGAGCTCTGAGACTGTGTGTCTCCAACAGGTCTCCTGGTGCTGTGCATTCTTGTGGTCCGAGATTACCCGATGGGTAGCAAGGCTGCAGAGAATAAATGCAGTTTTGCCACTGTTTCTTATACTTTCAAGCAGAGATAAACACTTCTCCAAATTATTAACCTACCATAGAGTAATATGATTCAGTGATGTCTCATATTCAGCTCTAAATCTTACGGATTTCCCAAAGAAAAAACAGCTGTTTGTGGTTCCACTTTACCTTGAAAATCAGCTGAATTTCACTGCAAGTGATTTCCCTTAACTCACCTGGACGGCCATCCGAAATCTGTTAAAAAAAAAAAAAAATCTATCTATCTATCTATCTATCTATCTATCTATCTATCTATCTATCTATCTATCTCTATCTATCTATCTATCTATCTATCTATCTATCTATCTATCTATCTATCTATGGGTATTATGTTTGTAAGTATATACTGAGATACTTATGAATGCATAAGGTAGTTATGTGCCCTCCTGGTTTTTGCTGTGGTGTGTTTTGCGGTGTGAGGAATGATTGTATCTGAAAAGAGCGAGAATCATCTCTTTCTCCTGTTTGTTCTTTAACTGCTACAGAAGCTGAAACCAACTACTTTCCTTTGAAAAGTTACCACTGTTTTAAGTGGGGATTAAAA
>PVKN010044445.1:0-10089 GCA_004027915.1 Capromys pilorides
TGAGTGAAATGACTTAGCATGTGAAACCATAGCACAGTACTATCCTCTTATTTAAATAATAGTGAATCTTTAAGGATTACCAAGGTTTATTTTATTAGCATTATTATTTTAATCAAGCATCACTTAATTTGTATGTAGTGATGTATGCTGTACTCTACTGGCAAAACTAAGCATGTTGATGCTACTCATGAGACCTGGGAAAACATCACGGAGTCAAAAAAAAAAAAATACTACTGCAGCACTTTCTTTTCGCAATTGTAAATATAACATTAGTTTTCTTAAAACATTTAAAGAAGAGTCAGAGGTGACAACGCTAACCCCTTGGAATTTCACCTGAAAATAATCCTTTCTGTGTTGTATAGTTCAAATAATTAGAAAAGCATATATATATATTTAATGTAGTCTAGTATTATTTTCCCTTAACAACAAAGGTTAAAACATGTCCTGATGTTATTGAGAAAAATAAGTTCTGTTGCAAAGCAGACAGAAACACAATTAAGTGAGAATGTTCTACACTCTGTAAAAAGGACCACTACTGTTAGGTATAGAAATAAAAGGAACTTTTCAAAAGAGGCTAGCAGTGAGATCCACTGTGCCAGTGCCTGCTCTTATATCGCTTAATTGCATGGCCCACAAAGCCTGCATACATGCTCTGACAGTAAGAGGGGGCATCACAACCCTTTGGAGTGACTCTCAGGTATGAATTCACAAATGTATAGAATTTTAGCAATAAAACGAATAAATAAATGATGGCTTATAGCCAAGTAAAGCATTCTGGTTTTATGTGCGAGCATTCCAAAGGAATAATTTTGTCCTGCATTTAAGGCAAGGGGGACCTTTGAAGCAAATATTGAATTGCTATGAAGTCACTGTACAAGCAAGAAAGAAGGTTTCAGTTTTCTCACTCAAGTTTAAGACTATATTTAATAATCTAGCACCACATTTAGTAACTCAGTTAGGAGCCAAAAGGATCACTGACAAGGCGTCTTCCATCCCTACAAAGTCCTATTTCTAGTAATGGGAACGCGGAAGGTTTCCACAATTTGGAGAGAGTGTAGAATACACTCTTTAACAACAGAGTATTCTCAGCCTCATGTACTCTAGCTATTTTTAAACGATTATCTTAACTTGCTGTGGAGTCCAATATCAGTCTTGAGGAGCAGATGGCAAACCTAGCATTTTGAACTTTTATGCACAAAATGTTGAAATTCCTCTGGGGTTACAAGGAAACCAAAGGCCTGGGAAGAACTGCTTTCAGTCCAACTTAGCAACTTGAAGAATTATAATGTGAAAACTACGTTGAACTACCGTTTTGTTCCATGTTGAAAAAAAAAAAAAATTAGCATCCATTACATAGATTGTCCAGTTTCACTCTTAACTAGTCTTTCTGAAGATCAAAATTTGATGAAGCACAAATTATTCTACCTTCTAGCACTTGTAGAATTATCCAATCTTAAAACAGAGGTCACATTTAAATTTTCCTTTTCTTTTTTTTTTCAGTCACTCTTTGCCTCCTCTCAGAAGGTTGAGTCTTCTGACACTTTACTAATTCTCTGAATTTATTTCTTGCCAATTTCTTGCTCGCTAATTAAGCACAGATACACTGACAGTTCCATAGAGCAATGCCAGCTCTTCTCCCCACTCAGGGCCTTCACCTCTTCTTTACTTTCTGCCAGGCAGGTTCCTGTGCCCTTGTGATCTTTACAAGATGTTTCTCCACTCTCAGATCTGACCTTCAATGACCCCTTGAGAGGCAGTCTACCCAGGTGTCTCAAGCCTGTTTGACTCTCCTCTTCCAACCTGTTAGTCTTCCAACTAACCTGTTAGTCCATCCCTGGGAAAACCGTACGTGCTATATTTTCTCCTCTCTACAGACAAGAAGGTGAATTCTATGGAGGCAGAAAGCATGTGTGTCTCATTCACCTTGATTGTCTTGAATCTCTGTGCTCCCCAAACACAGAGGGCAACTGAGCTCCCCGCATCACACCTGCTGTAGGACAGATGCCATCCTGGCTCCAGAAGCTCACTGCCTGTGGCTGCGCGTAGAGATGGGACCAGTAGTAAACAGACAGAGAATGTGAGACGGAGGGGTCTGATAAATTCACCTGAATTAGTAGGAGAGATTAATTTACTCTCCTTCAATAGCATCATGCAGTTGAGCTATCACCGAGACATTCACTTTGGAGAAAACTTAATTTTTCTTTGGAAAGATAGAATGGACCTCTTTTCCTTAAATATCTCCTGATTGTACACCATGCTTTACCATTTTGAGATGAATTTGTAAGCAAGCAAAAGAATATTACAATTCATATTTAAATGAGTACTTTTTAACCTTCTATGTGTGCCAGAAATTCTTGAAGATAGAGACAGAACAATGGGCACTATGCCTCGCCCCCAGTGTCTCTGATGCATGTGTGTGTGTGGGGGGGGGGAGGGGGGAGGGTCATTCCCAATTTCCTAGGCACTGCTGCTCCTTCTGCTCCTTGCCGAAGAATCGCATGATAAATAAATTAATATATATATATATATATATATATATATATATAATTCATATATCAAATATTTCTATGAATGCCTGTAGATTTTACTGTTAGCCTCTACGCTATCTCTACTTTTGCAGGACCAGATCAATCTGAATGATCACAGCATCTGAGTTATTTACCAGAAGTAGTACAGTTTCTTCTCTTTTTGCAACTTCTGAAACATTGTAGTAAACCAGTTATAAAAGATTTTTAAACAAATTCTTTCTAAAAATGGAGAAAAGTATTGTGATTTTTTTCCTGTTCTGCATTACCATTGACAGTTCTTATTTACTACCACTTGGCTATTAATATTTTATTTCTGGTGACTTTTGGCTTCTATTGTCATCCATTTTACCTTGGAGGTCTTCTGTTACCTTTGAGTGCATTAATTAGTTGGAAAAGATATTTTTAGGTGAAGACACCAAAATTACGTGTTCAGGAATACTTTGCTCAGCAACTATCCATAACTCTGATCACGTAGATGGTGACTTTTAATCGATTTTGAAGAAAATACAATGCTATAATACAGTGACATACAGCTGAAGAATATGTTGAAGTATTCAAGGAGGTTCCTTGTTAAGGGCCACAAGTTGGCATGAACATGGCACAGTGGGACAAGGCACCAGAGCAGAGCATATTACAGTGGGGAGAAAAATAAGTAAATAAATAAATACATTATTTACATCTAATGTGTGCCTTCAGCCAAAGAATAGATGTCAAACAGTGGGACATTGGAGTCTTTTCTTGATTTAAACTTATGAAAAACAAGAGCAAAGGAATGGGGGCAGGAGAATGCAAGTAGATTGCACTGGCTCGAAGGGCCCGACACACTTGTTACGTGTCACAGTGAGGAGGAGGATGCTGGGAAGGAAAGGGAGATCCTCTGCAGACATCCTTCAGTCCCAGCATCAAGAGGTGAAAATGGAAAATTGAAAAGTCAGTGCTTTTTAGGAGTTTCTAAGAAACTTAAAAAAGCAGTATGCAATGTTTGCATTCCATGGGTAGATTTGGTACCTGTGCATACCACAGCTTAATTCCTTTCCTCGTCCCCCTTCCCTCCCCATCCTCTCTCCCTCTTCCACCTATCAATTGCTCTCCTTTCATTCCTTATTCTGAGTGTGTGTGCAGCACTGATGTTTACACCCCCCATGTGGAGTTGGTTCCAGTGCCTCGCACACCACAATTCCCCCCTGTTCATTCTCACATCTTCTCTCCCTTCCTCTCCTTTTATATCTTGATTCCTTTTCTCTCTGAGAAAGAGTGAACTTTCCAAGTCACATTTCCTAATTTTCATTTTGCTCTTGTTTTGAGAAGAAATAAAGAGCTGGGTTTGTAGTGCAGTGACACAGAGCTTGCCCAGCACTCACAAAAACAGAGATGCAATTCCCAACAGTGATTATAAAGAATAAAGGAAAAATAGAGAAAAGCTGGAGTAGAAAAATAAAGAGAAAAAGGCCAACAAGGCAGTTATTACAACAATCTAGGTGCGGGAGGTCATAACAGGAATTAAAAGGGAGTAAGTGGCAAGATGAATTTTTCTTGATAAAAAACCAGTTTAACATTTGTCATTATGAAACCTGATAAAGTGACCAGACGTGAGCAGAGATCACAGGACCAGGGAATGTAGAAGTTCCTGGCATAGCATTGGACTGACAAAGAATCTCGTGGCTAGAATAAGAGCTAGAGAGCATTTTCTTCCCAATTGAGAGAATCAAATGGAATAATATACATAATTGTCCCAGAAGTGTATAAAGTCAGTATTCCACAAATACAGTTACATTGCTCTACTCCAAGTGAGTCAAGCAGAAAAATGAAGTGTGCTACATAATCAAGTATGAAAAATAGTTTGGTGATTGGTGAAGTGCAAGAACATAAGAAAAATCTTGTTTAGGATGCCTCAGGATACAGGGAAGAAGGGAAGTGATGAGGACTTGAACGCCACAGGAGATCTGATGTTACGAGGCTCCCTGAAGGTAGAGTCCCTCAGAAGGAAATGGGTCTAAGGGGCAATTTTATTTGAGTTATCCAGTGGGTAATGGAGTATAGTGGAGATGAGAGGAAACACTGGAAAAGAGGGCCAGAGACTTGTAGGAGGATAGTAGACTAACCTCATCACATATGTTTTTATCGGTAGCATAATATGGGTTACAGACGTCTAAGAAAGAAATAGACATTCTTAAAAGAAATGATTTGAAAATCAACAAGCATATACAAAAAGGTTTGGTTTATAAAGTCTTTATGAAATATTTATTTTCAGAATTGGAAAGATTGTTAAACAATTTTAACAAAAACGATAAGATGAAGTTTTGGGGACAGGTAATGCCAAAGATCAGTATTACCTCCTTGATCTCATGAAGATTGTGGAAGAGAAATAAGCTGTGTGGTGTTCCCCAGAGAGAGCTTTAGGCCATGTTATCCACTGTCTAGGTGATAGCAGTGCCTTACGGAACAGATTGTCCATAGGCAGAGAGCCAGTAGCTCGCAGTGGGTCCCCTGCAGCTGTGCAACCACCTTCATCTTCCACAGTTGAGTAGGTGGCCTGTAAGCACAAGCCTGCCCCAGTTCACGAGTTCAGCATCAGGTCCTGCTTTAGGAAGGGCCTCAGGTCAGTGCAATTTCTATGCGTTGTGGATAGATCCATAGGAAACAGTCGTGTTTACTCACATCTCTAGCGCCGTGGAGTGGACCATCTGAGAGTGTATTACACAAAGCACACAATGGACCTAAAGAAGGTCACTGACTCAACACAATTTCACTTAAAAGATTTTGATTGGGAGAGCAATACTCACCCAGCAGAAAATCTCCTTCATTCTGAATTTTGTTCTCTCTTGGCTTCGTAGTGTGCAGTAGGATCCATAATCTCTTGTGATGCTAAGCTGATACCAAGCCTCAGCTCCAAGCCAGCCAAAGGATCACCTGAGGAGCCAAACATGCCCCCATCGTCCCTAAGATATGATGCTCTCTAGTTGTCATATAAAACGCATATTTCATTGTATAATTGTTTGTCAGACTGTAACCCTATTCTAAGTAGAACAGTATCTTGTATCTTCGCAAATGAATAAGAAAAGAAAATAATAAGGAGTGAAAAAGAAGTAGAGACAAAGAGGGGGAGGGCAATTTGGGGAGAATTATTTTTTGGCTGCTGCTCATGCTAGGAGAAACTAGAGATATTTTCCCAACTTTCTTATTATTTAGGGGAACCTAAGTGGATCCTTTTCAAGAAGCTGTTGTTCAAATCTTGGTTTCAACCGAAAGTGTCATGTGATCGTAGGTGGGGCTTTGGAGTCTGATTGGATCATGGTGTTAGAAGCGGGATTGATCCACTGGTGGGAGCGTAGTTCTGGGTGACTGTACCAGTAGGTTTGTAGCCTATATGGAATAAAAAGGAACAGAAGGAAGGCTGCTGACTTCTGCCTGCCATGCTGTGTGCTCTGTCCTTTGCCACTTCCTGCCACCCTGCCATCCTGCTTAGAAATGAGAGCTTTACAAGCCATGAACTAAAGTAAACCTCTCTGCCTTTAACTTGTAGGTGTTAGGTATTTTGTCCTAGTAACAAGAAATTAACAAAAACATGGGGCATCGGAGGAAGTGTCATGTGCCTGCCAAGAGACAGTTTTCTTTTAGGCCTCTCTTGATTAACTGCTCCATTCTCTAAATAATCCTCTTTGACTATAAATATGACAGTGATGGCTAAAGATTCTGAACCCATAGTGCAATTGTAGGGCAAAAAACATGAGGATGTAAATCTACTAAATAGTGATGGCTAATAATGAGAAATGGCCTTTGTCTATTTGATGTTCCAAGAGGCTGAACCAGTATTAATAGCATGTTTTAAACCTAGAGAAGCAGCAGTAGATAACATGGCCAAGGACAATAGGAAGTAGGTATAAAACCTGTCTACGAGGTTATTAACAAAGGATACCCTAGCCAGTCAACTACCTTATGAATTGGGGAGAGGATGGTAGTGCAGCGTTCTGAGTGGTTAGGAGGGGTGTGTGTAGAACTGCATTACTTTCCTGCCTGGGTGAGGTAGATTTCATCTTTATGTTTTCCACAGAAGACTACTCTGTTCAGTGAATATGTGAAGACACGCATCCAGTTGCTTTTGGGGGCCTTTGTTCGATATGGCTCATTTTCAACACATTTGACAATCACCAGTGCCTTTAAGAAAGAATGAACTCATTAGTGTTATTATATTCAATTATGAGAACAGATGCATGGGGTAGGGTAGAACTTGTTACTTCCTCATGTCTCAATGAAAAATTGTTTTACACAAACTGAAGCTCTTAAATGCTATTACCTTTTACTTTTCAAGTAACACATTCCCTGTCTATTTTCCACGAAGTTGCAATTTAGAGACTATTTTAAGAAGTAAATATAAAAATATTTAAATATTATGAATTAACTGTCCTGATGTTGTGCTTGCCACCACTCCATAAAGATGTAGCAGGACAATGGAAAGTCACATGATTTAAGTAGAGGCTTAAATAATACATCATCAGGTCAGGCCTTATTCAGAATTCATTTAAAATGATTCAGCTTAATATACAAGATACAGCTTTTAGCAAATGCGTCCCCATAACATGTTAAATTCAATAAAGTTGATCAAATTCACTATAGCAACCATGATGGAAGAATATAAGTTTATTTTCCTAGCTGATAAACAACCTTTAAATGTCTACATCAGAAAGAGACACTTGTCATAGAATTACAGATTTAAGATAATTTTTCTACAAGAAAGATTGGAGCTATTAAGGTTGAAAGCAAAAAGTGACTACCAAGACTGTCAGGATGACAGCCTGGTGGCCCTGGTGCTGCTGCCTCCTGCCCCAGAGGGCCTGTAAAGATAAACAGAGCACTCCTTTCAAATAAGGCTGAACCTTCCAAATGCATTCTAAAATTGCCATAGGCAAATTTCAACACTACATCTTAGAGTTAAAAGTGAATTATAATCAAGTTATAAACATTATTTCCCCCATAATGTAATGATATGGCACATTTCCTATATAGCAAATGATACAAATGATGAGCTGCTTAGGACAGAGTGACTTGAGGGGAAAGAAAATGTATCATGAATTTACACTTTCCACGAGCCAGGCACAAATTAGATGAAGCTATCATATTTCCACTGGAGGAAACAATTTTCATTAGGAAATAGCCTTCAATTAATGTGTTTTAAGATACTTTAATGCTAGCATTTATTTAGATGCTTGTTTGTGCATTTTCTGCAAAGTGATGTAGGAAAGGGGAAGGACACCCCTCACGCATACACAGTGAATTTTTATGTGGGCTCTTTAGCTAGATTAAAAAGCTAAAATAATATAAAAGATGATTTTGATGAGCGAAAAAAGCACACAAATGTTATATCTCATTGGGGTCTTCAAAAGACAGCAATGTCTATGAAGAAAAAAATAATGACCAAAGCATTATGCTTTTATATATTTTAGACAAATAACAATACATTTTAAAAGAATGATAGGACATACAGATATCTGGATGAGGTTAGTAAATTCTTGGGAAGTTATTAGGAGACATACAGAGGTGGAAGTGCAGAAGTTCAAGGCAGATAAGGCTTACTTCAGAGCTTATTTATTCAAGTTCATTGCAGCCCCAATTAATAGTTTCTGGACACCCAGGCTATGTACTATTTCCAGCATGTGAAGGACACTGCTTCCAAAAGAGCTTTGATGGCTTGCTGCAAGTAGGGACGCACAGTCCAAATGGCTGAAATTAAACTTCCTGAAGTGGCTTCAGGTTGGCATAATCGATCATCACTCACACCATGACACATAGTCTTTGACATCTCGTCTGAAAATTTAGGCTATCAATTTTTTTTTTTTTACATGTGACTGGGAAATCACTCCTTTCTTAAAGTATTAATTAGACTTGGTGTCTGTGAGTTTTCTAATAAATGCATGGATTCCTTTGAAAAAATATTTCAAAATTCATTACATACATTTATCACTGTAGGCAAAATGCAAAAGACTGTTACATTGCAAAACATACCAAGCCCAAGATGCTTTTGTTTTTATTATCATACATATCAATTATAACATGTAAGTTTTATGATACAAGAGAAGTTATTTTGACTTTTGCTTGCCAGATTAAAGACACAAGTTCTGTATTGAAAACCTTTTTGGGAACAAGTATAAGTTTCCAAGAATAAGAGTTAAGGTTGACATTTTGAGGTTTACTTTTCAATAGAAATAGATATGGCAGTCTCCATCCTCTAGCCATCCCGTCACACCAGGGCACTGAAGCATGGATTGTAAATGTATGAACACCCACTGTTCTGGGATCTCAGTTGCACAAAGTTGCAATATTTTGAATAAATGACAGCCTCAACTTTTAGAGATAAACTCCATCGGATTCTCTTCTTAATTCTGACATGTTAGCATCATTCCCTTTTCTGTCAATGTCCTCAAATGTTAATACACATTATCACATATAGAAGCACTATTTGCTTCTACCTGATTACTACTCATATTCTCTACAAAGCTGCACAAAAGTATTTACTCACAACATCTTAATAGAGAGGACATGGAAAAAGGTCAGAGAAAAAGCATAGCTATGGGTCCCAATACTTGTTGAGAGAAGTGTCAAAGAGTTAACAATCAAGAAGGGCTTACCAAAATACAAATTCAAAACCATTTATAAGCAGATGTCCAAATTCAGGTTTAATTGCAGAAGGTCTAATGCCTACCTTTCTCGGCTTTGAATTAAACTTTCATGTCTAACAGTGTGAGAACAGGGGAGGAATAAGAGAAAACCACTCAAGGTGCAGGGTTAAGGAGTAGGCAGAGTGCGAACCAGGCAATGACACTGTTATCCCTGAGAGCTGTGAGGTGACCACTGAGGTTACAGGAATATCACCCACAGCAGAGAATCAATTCCAGATTTATTGTCTTGCTGGCTCTATGCTGAATCTTTAATTAAAGTCATAATTTTCTAAGTTTAAAGTGATGTCTGAGTACATTGTGCCAAATCTAAGTTTGCATTATGGCTCCAAGTCAAAATACAGATTGTATTCTTAGTAATAAATGTCCTGCAATAACTTAGTGAGAATAAGCCACAAGAGAGGCAGAAATTGTGTGAGAGAGGAGGATGTGGACACGGTGAAGTGTCTGATTATCTCCTGAAAACAACTCCAAAGTTTTCTTATCATGGAATCTTATAGCACCATTATTTCTACACACCCCTTAGTATTTTTATTGCATGTGATTCATTTTTATATCCAACTCCCATTCTGAACACAGGAATTTGAACCGATTTCTTCATAGCCTCACACTGCTTTCTATTGTCAGGATGCTTTCTCTTAATGCAGAGATCAGAAAGAAACAAAATTACAATGAGTAGGAACAGGAAGCAGTTACTAAAAATGAAATATATATATATATATATATATATATATATATATATATATTTCATAAAGTTTTTACTTCATTATTAAAATTTATTTTAAATATTCCTCTTTAATATCTACCGTATTTATAAAAATCAAAAAATCTAATCACCCAGAGTAAGTCAGCTTGGGTTGGAATCTTGCTCATATATTTTTATGGTCATG
>PVKN010044446.1:0-10089 GCA_004027915.1 Capromys pilorides
TGCTTTTTAATCTATGTTACTCTAAATTCTTGAAGCTTGTGTTCCTGTGTTGGTGAAAAACATTTTCCTTTTAAGCAAATGATGACAGTGACATATCAAGATTGCTTGGGAGGGTGGTCCTGAGAAAACAAGTCATTTACAGGATGATTATTTCTAGAACTGGAGTCTTTCATATGGATGTAAGCCAGTGAGCTTTGGTGTGGTTTGAAGTTGAGCTTATCTCATATGTTTTTGTTCAGTGTCTTGCTTTGAAAGCTTTGGGAGCACCACATTTTGAATTTCTTCTGCATTCTGTGACCAATTGTTAAAGAGAGTCTGAGAATCTGAAGTTTGTGTTGACTTTAGAAAGTTATTCTCTGAGGCCCATTTTTGGAATGAGTTTAAAGAAGGAGGACTATCAAAGCCAGGTTCAGTCTTGCAGTGGATGCTTTGGAAGAAGATGAGTGGTTCTCTGGGATCATTAGAGTGGGTCAGGTTACATTCTACTGTAATGACGAAAACAAAGAACAGTAAATCAGCGAGCCTGTAAAATGTCCTATAATCTTACCTCAGGCCAATAATACCACAATCATGGCACATATATGTGTTTTCTCTTTGCTTTCTCCTTTTTTTTTTTTTTTTTTTCCCTATGAATGATAGGATTAAACCCTCTGCCATATTTGGTTCTTGTACGTGTTTCATTTTCCATGCGATATGCAAGAACAGAATCTTCTCTGACTTACGTCTGCTCTCTTGTTCAGACTCCATAAATTTAAAAACAGTGTCTGTGGTGAAAATTTTCTCATCCTGACAGTCATACAAAGGAGGGCATTTGCCTAAAGTCAAGGGAGTTAAACTACAATTGGATATTAATGCACTATTGTTTTATCCAAATGTAAAGGAAGGCATAATGTTTAAGATAACAGCAAAAGAGCTAGGAGAAAGCTCAGCAGCATAAGGGCCTGCCTGGCAAACACAAGGTTCTGAGTTCAATACCTGGAACAACAACAACAAAAAAAGAATAAGAGCAAAAGATATTTCTAAAGTATGCAATTTATGTGACATACTGAGTCAGGTAAGTGGGTGATTCTGGATAGAGTTGTGGGAGAAAAGCTTGCTTTTCAGCAGTGAAAACTCATGCTAAGTAGAACTGGAGTGAGTTTTGTTCAGGAAGAGGGAAGATTCTAAAAGGGGGAAACTCAAATGGTTAGGTGCAGAACCAGTACCTACAGAGAAAGCTTTTGATAGTAGATCTTAGTCCCAGAGGAAAAAGAATTTCTCTCTTTACGGCTTGGGAGAACTCATTCTAGATCTGGAAGTAGAGGTAGAGCTACTTTAAAAAGGACTGACTCCAGGTACTTGAGGCCAGAGTTGAAAGAATTTGAAGAAGACTCCAGAGAATCCTTTTAAGATTTTAGACCTATCATGGTAGTTGAGTCCTGTGAGATTACAGTGTAGTCTAAAGTAGATAGGATTTCTGTTCTCAAGGTACAGGATAGTGATTGTTTTGGGGGGTGGGGTATATTTGAACAAACTCTCAGTCTGCTAGTCACTACAGAGAGCCAAATAGGAACCCTTACTCTCAGACAGAGTAGCATGTCTTCATAGGAGAAGATAGGGTGATACACCCATTCTGAAACCTTTTCTAGGAAACTGGAAGGAAGTTTTCCTCTTTAACACAGCCTTCTATCTGTAGATAAATCTGTTCTCCAGTTGTCCTCTCAAAAATGGCTGGGTTGGCCCGGTGGATCCAGGAGAGGCTGCTACCTAATTGTAGCAACTCTAGTGTACTTTATCCTTGGTTTTCATCTTCCATGTTCTGCACTACTTTTGAGGGTTTTTTTTGAAAAGTAGTCTCGTTTAGTTTACATTGAAATAGAAGTTATTCTTTGGTAGAAGGTGACACCTTACCTAGCTTAGGATATATTTAGTGAACATATATAATTATTAGGGTCGATGAGATAGCTCAGCAGACTAAGCATATGCTTAGGCCAGTACAGGGACCAGGGTTTGATCTCCAGCACCATATACTGCCCTGCCCCCCTCCCCCCCACACACACACTGAAACTGGGCCTGGTGGCACACCTATAATCCCAGTGCTGGGAGGATGAAAATAGTCCAAGCTGTGTAGTGAGACCCTGTACCAAATAAATACATGAAAAACAACCCATATACAGTTATTGACACATACTAAAGAGAAATTCAATGCAGACCTTATTTTTAACTTGCCTAATCTAACAAGGGGAGGAGATGGATAGTCTGTTATTTGAGACTTGAGAACTCAGGTTCAACAGTGAGACACAACCCAGAGGCATCGTGCTCTGGTGCTGACATGCATTAGATATATAACCTTGGAAAAAGTTCAGTTGCTCTATACCTGACAAGGTTAGGCATCTAGCACATGTTCAGCACAGGATCTATGAAGTAGTACCTATGTGGCAAGGGTGCTAGAGGCCTAGAAAGACAGTGGTGGTAAAGGATTTACAAGACCCTCTACTCCTGAGCGTTGTCCTTAACCAGAGGCAGCAAACACAGATCAACAGAATGCTTCCTTGTGTTCCCGGGGACTATGACTTTACTAGAAGTTCAGCGTTAGAGATAGGATTTGGGGGGCTATCTCTAGGAAAGCTATGAACAGAGTCAACCAGATTTTGTCACACTGGAACACATCACTAGAGGCAAACAAAAAACAGGGCCACCACAGAGTATTACTTTGTTATCTGCAAATGTGGACTAGCAGTTACTATTGTGTTTTCTTTAATGTTTTGTTTATGTGATTTGGTGGTAACTTAGAGTTAGAGTTGAGTCAGACTGATAGCAATATGAAGATAACTCACTGATTTTTTTTTGGGGGGGGGATACTGGAAATCAGACTCAGAACCCCGCACTTGTGCCACTGTGCTATATCCCTGGCCCAACTTACCAGTTCCTTTAATACACAGTTACTGAGCCTGCTGTGTACTGGTCTCATACAATACTAGCATTTGTCATTGGTTCTGTTCTATCATGTTTTACTAAGAACTCAAGTTGGTTGGCTCTCAGTTTGTCTGGTTTTTTAAGGATGGGTGGCTGGAAACATTTGAAAGTTTTCAGGCAAAATGAAAAAAAAAAATGACTAAGAAATAATTTGACAATAAAGAAGTGGTAGAGTTGGATTTCCTTAGATCACTATTTTGCTTAGAAAGTTTGGTCTCAACTTACTTAAATATGGGGGCCTGTGCGTTAGCTCAGTTGTTTAAGTGTCTGCTTAGGCCAATGCAGTCAGGTGTGGGGGCCTGGGGTTTGTTCCCCAGCTTGACTAGCCTTACCTGATGCACCCTTAGAGCAGCCTGAGTCACTCCTCCCTCCTCCCAAAAAAGAAATCCTTCAACTCACTTAAATAGATCAAAACAGATCACTGGTGTGTGTGTGTGTGTGTGTGTGTGTGTGCGCGCGCGCGTGCGCACGCTCATGCGTGCTCTTGCGTTGCTCCTGCTGCTGCTGCAGTACTCTAGAGTGGGCCTTACCTAGGCTAAGTTGCTCAGGGTGGGCTTGTGAGCATCCTGCCTCAGTCTCTCTTTTAAAAAGTTACATTATATTTGATGTATGCAAAAATTGATCTAATTTTGTGTAAGTAACAAAATACTGCGTACATTGAAGCTACTTTGAGAAAGGGTTTTGATCATTCACTGCACTATAATCAGTTAGCTAAATATAGCTTTGTCAGTCGGGATGTGTTTTAGAATACCATCCCCCTATCTCCCAGCAGGCATGTAATGATAGGCCTGAGGCCTCTTGTTCTCCAGCAAGTTCAGTGTTTATTGAAGAGAACAGGACATAGAGGGAAATGAGCCAAGGGTGACCTGGACCCACCAAACCACAAAGACAAATGATGTTCAAGAAGCAACTGTTGCCTCAGTTCCTCCTTCCAGATCGCTAGTATATTCTTCTTGGGGCCCCTGTAGCTTAGAACCTTATATGGAAGGGAATTCTGGAAAGAACAGTTCTCCTTTGCCAAATTGGTAACAGAAACCATGACATTTGTATCACTAAATGCACTGTGCATTTACTTTTTGTATTGAAAGCAGAAGAAACAATTATTTCTGCTTAGAAGATAGAAAAATTAAGATACCAAATTCATAATTATTTAACTTGATCATATCATTGTTATCTTTTCATGAAGCCACATCTATTTTTAAAAGCCATGGGATAACCTAAAGTCAGGAAAATTTGAAGGTATTATTTTAATGAATCAATTTGTATCATATTAATTTTTTTTAAAAAGTATCTAGTACAGTGCCATCTAGTGACAGTTCACTTGCTAGTTATAGATACTAGCTTTCTGTACTGTATTTCTTGATAGATCAGGATCTTCACTTTTTAAAAAAAAGTTGTAATTGCTGTACTGGGGGATGCTGAGGCAGGAGCATTGCAAGCTCAAGCCTGCCTAGGCGACTCAGTGACTTAAGGAGAACCTGACTCAAACTAAAAACTAAGGGCTGGGGATGCAGTTTGATGAAGCCTGAGTTCAACACCACTGTGACCAAAAGGAAAACAAGGAACTTTGTTTTTTAATCATAATTTGTTCATCATTTAATCATACCTACATAGTTTCAGGAACTACTTATAAGTAAATCAAACATTTGTAAATAATTAGAAAAAGAATGACTTTTTTAAAATCAGATTTTCTTATATATGTGCATGCATACATAATGAATTACAATTTGTTCTTTGGCTTGAGGCCATTGGGACTCAGGAGTAAGATCAATATGGTGTTCAGGAAAATAATAGGATTGTTTTAGATATGAGATGTAGAGGAATACACACAAGCTTTAAAATCAGGGAGACCCTTATCTTTTTGGCTGTATTTCTCTTCTGATCTGGCACATGGTCACTATCTGCCAGGCAGTGTTCCACCCATTTTATGTGTGATGACTTGTCAAAAAATCACAAATTTCCACTTCTTTCAGTAGAGTATTTATCTTTCCTACCACCCCCACTCCATATGTACAGGGCTTCTCCCCTCTTATGGTAATTATACTTTTTAAGTAATATTCAGTATTACCTTATTCTAGAGTGTTTTTTTTCCTTGTAGCAGGAATTGAACTGATGACATCATGGTTGCCAGGTAAACACTGTGTCACTGAGCTATATCCCTGGCCCTCAGCATTGTGTTAGGACTTTGAATTTATTTTCACAACTGAGCTATATAATCTGCAGTTACCTTTTCTTTCTAGCACAACTTGTTGTTTTTCCTACTATTGATAATTATCTTTTTATGGGTCCTGAGGGTATTGTTTACTTGTCTAGATTTTATGTACTTAATCATGTTCATCCCTAAACTCTTACTCAGACTTAGACTACTTGTGTCTAACATGTCATGGTTCCCTGAAAATATATAGCATGATATACATCCTTAGGGGATGACAGTGACTTGTCATAGAAAAGCAGAATGGCAGGGCCAGGGAGAGCTCAGTGGCATAAGCGCTTGCCTGTCAAGCTCAAGGACCTGGGTTCGATCCCCAGTATAATGTGCCATGCTAGCCCCAGAACTGAGCTATGCCAGCTGCCAAAACTGGGTATGGTAGTGCATGCCTGTAATCTCAGTGCTGGGGAGGCTGAGAGAGAAGGATCACTACAACTCTGAGCTGCGTATCAAGATCTGGTATTAAAAAAAAATCGGAGTGGTAAGTAAAGTTGCTGGGAGTGCAGTTAAGATTAAGTAATATGTAAGATATGACAATCACTAGTTAAAACCAAATAATTGAAACCAAAATAAAGAATCTTTGACATTTAGCTTCTCACTGGTTATTGAGGGAAATGATGATGTTGGAGAGGCATGTGATACTGACTTAGCTTTATAAATACTTTGTTTACCTCAGTTGTGGGCTTGGTGTGGTTGTAAATAGCTGACATGTTGGAGATATCGGCATTATGTGTATAGAAGAAAATTAGAGAACGGGAATCCTGTGTGATACTTTTTTTTTTAAAATTTATTTATTTATTTGTTTGCTTGTTGTGTTTGTTTGTTTCTTTATTTATTTATTTTGTGGCTGGCTCAGCCTGCCCTGGTGGTGGCGCTGGCGCAGCATGTGGTGCCGGGGATCGAACCACAGTCCCTGCAGTTGCCTGAGCCTTCCTACGCAGGCGCTTTAGACCACTGAACCATCTCGCTGGCCCTCCTGTGTGATACTTTAATAGAAGAATTTGGCTCAAAATTGTCCTGAGTATTAAATACAGAGAACTGAGCTGGGTGTGGTGATGTGTGCCTGTGATCTCAGCACTAGGGGTAGGGTAAGGCAGGAGGGAGACCGTGCATTGCAGACCAGCCTGAACTTCTTGTGAGATCCTGTGGCAAAACCCCCAAAAGGCAAACAAACAAAAAACCCACAAAAATTCTATATGGTCAGTACTGAGGAGGCCAACGAGCTCATGATCCTGGTGTTTTCATGTTAGGTTCTGGCTCTTTCCTGTTGAATTAGAAAACAAATATAGAGAAAATATTCCAGCCGCAAAAGCTTCTTAGAGTTCGGGATTAAACTAGGTTGACTATGTCATGATGCATAACAAATGAGTCTAAAATATGCAATACCACTTTATGTATACACGGCATTTTTTGTAAATAAAGTAAACAAAATATGTATACTTGTGTGTAACCCTTGCTGTTTAGAAGTGTGCCTCTTTCTGAGTTTTAGTTGTTGAGGTCCCTATTCCCAGCCTGGCCTGTGCCTGTGCAACTGTCATGGCCTTCTGACTGACCGCATGTTGTCTCAAATGCCTCTGTGCTGTAAATGGAAAACTAGAGGGTTTTTTTTTTTTAAAAAACTACAGTTTTTATCAGAAATAGTTTTGGTTATAAGTGTCCTCTGATAAGCAACTTTTAATAGAATTTCAAGTATCAATTTGTCTACTCATCCATTTAATCACCATTCAACTAATATGTTGTGACTTTGAACTCCAGGTCTTGGGCTAATTGTTGGGAAGATATTCTACGTTTATGCATACGTTTTCCTCAGTAGTCTCCATAGTCTCTGTTGCAGATCAATGCTTACCTTTTCTCCTCTATTTTTACCTTTGTTCCTTTAAATAAAAATCAAACTGTTGGTGGTCTTTTACAACCTGAACTACATCATTAGTCTGTGATGTCCATGCCTTTTGTGATTTACCCTATAGCATATCAGTTTCACTTCTGTGACATTTTTCTCTACTAAAATTCTAAATATGTATATGCTGCTGTTTAAGCATAGATAGTACCAGATATAATACCATGCACAAAGGAAATATTACTTCTTCATTGTCCCAAGCTCCTGTTTTGCTATTTCTACAAACTTTCACTATGCTCTTCCTTTTTTTTTTTTCTTTTTTCAGAAGGGTGGGTTGTTCTTTGTTCTGCGCTGGACCCAGGGCTGCATGCACAGGAAAATGCTCTACAACTGAGCTAGATCTCCAGGCCTTTTAGTTTTATTTTGAGACAGACAGGTTCTTGCCAGGTCGCTCAGGTTAGCCTTGAACTCAGTCTCCTGCCCTACACTTCCATGTAGCTGAAACTCTTGAGTGGACCGCCATATTCAGCTGCACTCTTGTTTCCTAACAGAACCTTAATTTGTTTAAGAATTCACTGTTCTCTTCAAGTCTGTGTACTCTTGAGTAAGGTGAACTCATGCCCAGCCACAGTCTTCTTTTTAAAATTTTTTTTTATTACTTTTAATAAATTACAATGTGACAGTTTCAAAACACGTTAGTAGTACAGTCCCAATAATTGATACAATGCATTTTGTTGTCCTCATTGTAGTTATACAGAGCACAGGGTGTAGACATGGTAAATTTTCTAATGATTATTAGTAAAATAGATTTCTTCTCTTTGATCTAAAAGAAGGTAGTTGTATGCATAGTCAAATGTTCCATAATTGCAGTGGGTTACTGACAAAACTGGCAATGTTGGAAGCTGTTGATTAGAGCCTTTTATAGCTCAGGGTACTAAACTACCTTTACGTTTTATGTGTCATGTTTAAACTTTTCTGCTTGGTGGTTAAGGGCAAGTTAAAGCAAGACCTGTATAACAAAACATGTAGTTTTTGTATCTCCCAGGGTCAGTCAAATCCCCTCAGGATTTGCTTTGGAACCATGTACAGTGCTTTGTAGAACTATTGTCAGTGTCAGCCATCTGATGAGTCACGGCCGTTGCTTGGCCAGTTTGCTCTCTGTGAAAGCCTGATACAATGTTTTCTCTCTAGGTGACTCTCCTTAGGCACACTATATACCTTCAGTCCCTTTCCTCTGTGGTCCCTTAATCTCCTTGAACAGAAAATTTGGGAAACCAATGAGTTATAGGATGTTACAGCACAGGTTCTGTTTTGTCCTGAGTCCTCACTGACCTTGAAGAGCTAGGGCCAAAATATTGGCTATCCTTGTAGTCCTTCTTTTTCTCTAATTTTTGGTCTGTAAACTTATATTCTTAGCCCTCCAGAGAAAAGCTTCGTGATACTATTACTCTAAAACATAGGTGCTTGAGCTTAATATCATTGTCTTTGTGAATATCAAACATCTTAGACACAGATATTTAGAAAAATAAGGATATAGCAAATTTTACCCTGTCCATCCTTTGGTATTTTTCCTATTCTCTTACTCTCATTTAATACCCTTTTTCGTTTTCTTGTAAACCAACCATTTACTTGAGAGAGAGTATAAAGTAACTGAAATTATATTGGAAGCAGCACACATCTAAAAGGCCAGAATGACAGGCATTCCAAGCATAGTTTTAGTGTAACATATTGCTATCATCAGTGTCAAAAACCTTTTGAGGTTTCTCAGGACCGTTGTCTAATTCATCCTGTGCATGTAAGTGTGCAGTTTTGCTCCTGCTATGTTTCGTCTTTGATTTCCATTCAGCTGTGTTATGCCTCTCTGTTTTTCTTTCTTCTTTTGAGTTCTTATACTAGGGAGACTATATGATATTTGCACTTGTAGGTTTGGTTTATTTCACTTATATGTTCAAGATACATCCACTTATATGTGAAGTCTTCTAGCTTATCATTTTTTATAGCTGAGTAATATTCCATTGTATAAAAATACCACATCTTTTCAACCATTCTTCGTATGTTGGGCATTTTGGTTGTTTCCAAGATTTGGCTATTACAAATTGGCCAGCCACAGTCTTTAAGTGTCAGGAAGATTGCATTCTTCCCAGTTGATGTTTTAAGCACGTGCATGTGACTTTGTTCTGGCAGAAAACAAATGAAAAGATTTGAGATGTAAGGAGCATCAGGAAAGGTTTTTTCCTTCGTGCTGAAACCATCCTTCTGTGGGCCACACCTCAGCCATCTTAGAGCCACGAATGAAGCAAGCCAAGCACTGGTCATGTTGAGGATGGAACAGCAGAGAGACAGAGCTGGTGCACTTGCTGGCACCACTGGGTGATCTTCCTCTGGGATTTCTTATGTGAGGGTAGTGCTGCTTGGTTGATTGGGGATTCCCCTTATTTGCAATCAAAGGCATCTGGCTACTTATCTTTCGTGTCTTAGTTTAGATTGCCCTTATCGCTCCCAGTTCACTGTACATCTCCTGTCATGGATTTGCCACACCACTGTGATAGGTTGCTCATGGGTCAGATCCACAGTTGACTATGACCTTTCTAGAAACAGAAACTATCTTGTTCACTGTTGTGTCTTTCAGAACAAGCATAGTACCTGGTGACTAACAAATATTTAATGGTGCTTGTTGTTATCCTGAAAGTAGACACATGAGTTTTTAGGGTAATAATAGATTGATATTTTTATTATTTGTAGCATTTTGGATATTAAACCCTCAATAGTTAGTTCCTCAATCCTTTCATTTGTTTTCCGCCCAGTATTGGAGATTGCACCCTGCAGCTCATATATGCCTGATGTAGCTCTGTCTCTGAACTACATCTCTAGCCCATGTCTTCCCATTCTTTAGATTACCTTTTCATTTTGTTGTCACCTAAAATACATTGGTTTATCAGTCTTTAACTTTATAATCTCTACTATTTGCATTTCATTTAAAAAATCATTATCCCAAGGACATTTTTTGCTAAAAATTTTAAAGTTCCATTTTTTATTATTTAAGACTAAGGGCTGGGGAAATAGTTCAGCAGAATAAGTGCCTCCCTGG
>PVKN010044447.1:0-10085 GCA_004027915.1 Capromys pilorides
CTGCTTCCTTCTGCTACCTTATTGTGAAACCTTTGAGAGAAGAGGCCAATGCGGGTCACCTTGGTGTTTCCAACACCTGCCTCTGGGCTAGACACAGTGACTGTGCTAGGCTACCCAGGTTGTCACTGTCCCTAACAAGTGCCTTCCTATTAAGGACAGAGTGCTCATGTTTGCATCCTGGCAGGTTAAGTTACAGCAGTTCTTTTCAGAATATTCTGGCAAGCCCAGCCCCAAAGTGCTCCCTACAGTAAAACACCTGGGGCTTACATCACTCTATCTCAAGAAGCAGAAGAAAGAGGGAAAGGAAAGAGGCAGAAATGAAAATGGATTCAGATAGAATTCAAATTAGAGAACTGAGATGGAAGAAAGCAGACAGGCTTAAATATTCAGGGGTGGACAATTACACATGCAATGGATAGTTAATAAAAAGAGAGATGACCAAGGTAGGGGCAAGAGGTGGAGATCTAGTTGCAGAGGAAGCTGGGGAAGGGATCCTCTCCACCCCATGCATTTATATTCAAGGAGAACAGGTTTTCTTGGGCTCTGTAGTGTGAATTTTTATCATCCCTCTCCACTCATCTCTACTCAACTTCAATCACTTCACTCATATTAGGCAAACAACTTCTTGATGTTGAAATCAGTATGTGTTGATTGCATTCGAGTCGCAAGGCAAAATTCAAAAGATGAGAGTCTCAGTGGGAAAGGAAGAAAGAGAGAGACATGAAACCACTCAAAACTTCCACTTAGTCAAATGCAGGACCTTTTCATAATTCTTCTCAGCTTCAAAGCACGCACTTTTCCAGGCAGAATAAGAACTCTGTATGCTGTACCTGTAGACTGCACACCTTATTTCGAAGTCATGCTGCATCCTTCCTCAGGGGACAGGGAATTATTCCCTTGAGGGAAGATGTTAATGAATAAAAACTCAAATGATGCTCAATTCATTCCACTTGAAGGAAAACAAAGCCCAAGGAGTGAGGCCCTTCTCAGAGGAGAGACCTTATCAATGTGTGTCCCTGTGTGTGACTGTTCAATGGAGGAAAGACAAGCAAGACCCTGCTGGTTTCACCCAAGGCGTAGCTCCTGCTGAGTTGGAATTATCAGCATGTGTTAAGAATGGAAGGTGAATGGGAGAATGATAATATTCACGACAAATTATCTGGCATGAAGGTAGTGAAACTCTGGGCCTGCAGAGACGGGTCACCTGGATCTGGCCTTTTCTTCCTGGCAGAATCTGAGCTTTTTCCCCTGCCTCACCCTTACTAAATACATAACATAATTATGAATACTGTGAAATTTAGTAGTTACCAGGGACTAATTAAAACAAGATGACAAGAAAACCATGGACAATCTGGCTAGATGGGGCAAGGCGAGGTTCAGGTTGGAGCTGGATGAGAGGCAGACCAGGTGACAGGGGGACCAGATCCTTCGGAATTAGTTGAGCACTCAGAGTTCACCTCTTGACTCCTTATCTCTGAGAACTTGAAATCATGAATCTGAAAGCTAAAGTTTCTATTTAATACTGATGATTATTGTGTGTGTGTTTCTTATTTTAAAAACATTTCCCTATGAAAATTCTAGGGAAAAAGAATGGTATTTTATGTGTAAAATCTCTAATCCTAAAAAAGGGGTGTTTTTAAAAAATCAGTCCCAGGGGCCGGGGAGATAGCTCAAAGGCACATGTGCCTGCCTGGCAAGTACAAGGTCCTGAGTTCGATCCCCAGTTTTGGAAAAAAAGATCAGTCCCTCAAAATCTCTTTATTTTCTTTTTATATAATTGAAAAAGACATTGTACTTTGACCCCTGCTATGAGAGTTTGTGACCATATGTTATGAGTGCCCATCCATGGTAGTTTTTCTTTTATTTTTGCCTCCACTGTTTTATAATTTTTCTATCACTCTCTAATTGTCCAGACCTATCTTCACCTCATCTACATCTCTGTCTATGATTTTCCATCCATTCACCTCTCTAACTATCCATCCATCTATTCACCCATCCATCCATCTACTCATTCTGTCCAAGCTTTATTCCAGCAGGATTTTATACAACTGAATAGGAATAGGAATAAATAAGACAAGGGGAAAATAGTAAAGGGAGCCCAAAATAAAAATAGTTTGCCAAAAAGCACGACAACTCGATGGCTCTAAATTTTCTGGCAGTCAGAACAAATAGGAAAAAAAGCAGTCTGGCAGAAGACTCAGAGGCTTCCCAAGACAGACTTGTACCAGATGCTAAAGAGAAACAAGTTCTTCAACCCCCATCTCATTCCTCCCTCTTTCTGCCCGACATGACCTGCTTCCAACAAACACTACCTTCCCACCTGAGTTTGCTAACTCTAATTAATACACTAACTGTATTAATTCCAGAGGCAGAACTAGAAGCATGCCCTTTGTCCTCTGAATGATGGGCTTAGTGGGGACCATAGGGGGAGCTCCTAGACAAAGAGAGCGCTCTGCCTCTATGGTGCCCATTCCTCCATGCAGAATATGGCACACAGGAGAGAGGAGAGAGGAGGTAGGGGAATCTAGAGCACAGAAAGGCCAGCATATCTGCCAGCCAGGCTTTGGCAGTCGCTGATGGGCTTATAGCGCTCTGCTGACCCAGTCTGCTATCAGCCACTGCCATTAGGTCCCTCCTACACGGGCCAGCTGGGCATGGTCCTGTTCTTCTTGAGAGGCCCAAGCACCCTAAGATTGTGCTGCCCCAGCAGGAGAAAAGTGTGTGGGCAAATTACAGCCTCATTCTTCCCTTAATGTCAGTATGGTGCTGAAAGCAAAACTGTCCCAGGGGCTGGAGAGATAGCTCAGCAGAATAAGTGCTTGCCTGGCAAACACAAGGGCCTGAGTTCAATCAGGTTCTGAAAAACAAAACAAAACAAAACGGTCCCATTCTGTACCTAGGCTACAGTTTCTGTCTTTATACTAGAAGCCTTTAAGGAACATGATACTTATTTGGTGGTCCTAGCCCTAAACCCAATGAATCGCTTAGGGACCTCTTAGAAAGACATCATCTTTGTCTGTTAATTCTACCTTAGTCCCACACATCACCCACTAAATTCAAACCACTTTAGTCAACAAGGTGCTTTCTTCCACAACTATGCCTGAAGCTAGATAAGGATTTGCTTACCTAAGCTGTGCTTATTTTCCTTTCTTCTAATGAGGTAACAAGAATGAAACTGAACCAACTCATCCTGGTCCAGAGACTCAGAGATGTTGCCCTGTCTTTTGAAATAGAATGTGTGAGAAAATATTGTTGCTAGATCTTCTTAAAGCCATGAATGGCCCAGATTCCTGAGGAGAAGGTCTCCATGGACTGCCCATGCCTGAGGCTGGATAGAACGGGTCTCTGTCCACCCACAGTGTGACTCATGACAAGACTGTGTGAACATTTATATGTTGTTGCTGTTACGGCTTTCAACAGACAGCTGTACCCAGCAGGCCTGCTTCTGGGCCCCATGCCTGCCTGGGTGTGTCCCATGTCCCAAATGTCCCAGCTGTCCTACCTGTATGCTAGTCCCTCTGCCATCCCCAGGAAGGACTCACAGCAGAGGAGAGGAGCAGAGGCAGTGGCTGCTCGCTCAGCTTCCCTCGCGCTTCCCCTGCTGGCGAAGCCTGCCAGGTGGACCTCCCAGCTGCCTGCAGGGGAGTCAGGCAGGGCGGGGTCCAGTGCGGAAGGCCAGGTCAGGTCATTGACATCAGAGGCGAGCACAGCCTGCCCTGCCTGGCCCTCTACCTTTCTTTCCCTTCAGTGTTTCTCAGTCCACCTGGTGAATGATTGGGAGGGAAGTGCGGAGCTCTCCACAGACTGCTGCCTGGTGCAATGTGTGAGAGTTTCATGCCCCACTGCTCTAAGATAATTGCCTGTGTGACTGCGGACCAAAGGGCAGCTACAAACCAAGCAGGGGTCTTCAACTGGGCTGTGGAGTTGAGGTGTTTGGAGCAAGAATGAGAAGGTCAGTGTAGTGGTTCTCAGGAAAGGGCAGAGAGGCACGATTTTCACAGCCCAGCTCCCAGCCTGAGGCCTCTCTCCCGCCCTGCTGGATGGTGACGGGAGACATCTCAGGTCAGTGAGGCGCAGTGATGCCCCTGTCCATCAGTGTGCTTGCCCTTGTTTGCTTCTGTCTCCTGAGCACACAGGTGGCACTGTGTCTCTGAGCCTACGTCTCCTGTAAAGGGCTGACAAGTGGACCAGAGCTTTAGTTGAGAGCCTCAGATGTCTCACATGAGCAGGAGCCATGCAGCTGGGCCACAGACACTTGGCTGTGTGAGGCTCTTCTGGCTTGGGATTTGGTTTTTTTTCCTGGGGTTTCCAGTCACACTTCACCAGATTTCATCATCAAGGCTAAGTACTGTCTCAGGGGCGTCACTAAAGAGAGGTCCAGGAGAGTGGCTGAGCTGTGACTCAGGCTGACCAGCAAGAGTGGCTAGAAGGGTTCGCTCCTCTTTTGCCCCATCTTCCCTCTGTCCACGTGGAGCTGCCCCACAACACGTCAACTTCTCCAGCCCCTCGGCCTCTGTTCAGGTGGTTTTGCTCATCCTGGTATTTTGGATGTGCTGTGGTTAGACGGAGATTTGTAAACTCTGTAATTCATTGTTTCCTTCATTCTTGCGGAAGTATAATTTGGGGGTTTGTGTGGTTGACTTCCCCATTACATGTGCTGTGGTTAGGAGCTTATGGGCCGATTATAGGAGGATGCAGTGATGTGAGATGAGAATTTAACCGCCAAGTTTCTGGAAGAAATAGACTCCACCTTTCCTGTCCAGCACCCGGATGCATGCCAGCTGCGGCTGCTGAGACAGCACGTCGGCTCGCTGAACTCAGGCAGGAGCCTGGGCTCTGACTTGCACTCCAGACTGATCTTGAGTTGGCAAACTTTAGGCACTGTGGAGGCTTCATCACAGGCTGAGCAGCTGCCAGAGCCTAATAGGAGCTGGGAGCTAAGGAGTTTTGAAACAAATGCACAGCGCCATATTCTCTATGCCAAACAAATACACACATATTTACAAAAATATACATATGCATACCGCGGCAACCATGCCTATGCCTCAGTTGTTCTGTAACAAGCAGTGTTTAGCGGTTACAGGCATCACACTGCTTTGCACATTGAAATGAGAAACCACCAGAGCAGCCGTGTGCCGAGTTCTACGACAACATCACCCAGAAGCACTGTTTACACACCAAGAAGCCCTTCAGCAATAAACCCCATGTCACAGAGGAAGTGGTCCTGAGACTGATGGAAGGCAGGGACCCAGGGAAAAGGAAATTCTGGTGTAGAGAACTAGAAAGCAGGACACAGGCACCAAGGAGATTCCACTAATAGGACCTCGGCCTGAGAGGACACGGGGTGATGTCATTTCTGGGACCACAGTGAGAAAATGGGGGCAGGCTGCCATAGGGAAGGCATGCAAAGGGGGGTCTCCCACTCTGTTCCAACCACAGCAAGCCACCACCAGCTGCCCATGAGATGGAAAATTTGGCAGCACGTGGGCAAGGAGCTTTGCCAACTTCAAATATGAACTGCTGGTCTGTGGTTGGGTGTTAATGAAAGCTATTAATATTACTCAAAGGTCGGAGTTCCTATCTGGCACTTCGGATTTTCCCCAGAAGTGTTGAAAAGATGAAAGAATAGGAATTCGTCACCCAGTAATAGGACACAGAGCTAATTACCTCATGTGATCCAGGCAAGATCTGCTGGCAGGAATATTCCAAAGTTTTCCTGGCTGGCCAAGGGCCGACCTCAGGCTGCTTTAAGAGCTGCCTCCTTCCCCTCCAGCGGCTGCCTGGGGACCTTCTCTCCTAGCCAGGCATTGTCTGAGTTAGGCTTTATCTTGGGTGCTCCTTTCACTCTAGTATTGATTCTCTCTGCGGCCTGAAGCTAGTTTTTAAATGAATAACTCTAAAATCTGTTCCATGGTTCATGTATACCTAGGAATGATGATGCTATTGTTATAAATTATTAGCCATTTCTAATCTGTAAGCAACGTGCGAGGCTCTCAGAGGGACTGTTTTTGTTTTCTTGATTTAAATCAAATGACTAAAGAAAATATCATGGTGCTTTGCTTCTCTGAATTATTAACTAGATATAGTGTAGTGCCATTCACAACAGTGGAGAATGAGAGAAAGCAAGAGGAAAGATCACGGAGATGCAGGCTGCCGCCAATGGCAACGTTGTGCCGTGTCCGAGCTACCCGGCTTTGGAGAAGCCACTAGGGGGAGAAGGAGTAATCTGGCCTTGGGGTGGGTATGGTAGCCCTCCACCTTTGCTCTATACTGGCTGAGGGCGGTCAATGATTCAACTAGAAGACAAAATCCATCTCCCTGGGACCCATGAGGCTTCCACCCCTGCCCAGCAGTTGTGCACAACCTTTATCTCCCCTGACTTTCACAACCCAGTGACGAGGCGTTGGTGTAGACAAAAAGAAGTCACCTTGAAGAGAGCTAGAGACATCCTGAGCTGTGACAGCAGTGACAACAACAATGGTGGTGGTGGTGATTAAGATGAGAGTGCTTGACACGCACGCAGCGCTCTGCAGACCCTGTGGTGTCACATGCGTTTTCTCATGGCACAGCCACAAACTGTGGACCACGGAGTGGGAAAGCAGAGAACCTTAGATCAAGGATGCATCCAGCTACAATGTGAAAAGCTATGCACAAACATGGAAGCTTGTTTTATCACAACAGGAAAACATGTTGACATTTGCCTTACATTGGAAGGCCCAGATCTGGGAAATGGTGAGAATGTAGAGGGAGGTTGCCTTCAACACCCTCAACTTGCAGCAGAAGAGAGAAATCATGTCTAGCTGTAGCCATATAGAATGAGAACACAGGCGACAAGATGTGCCAGGAAAGATGGGTCCAAGAATAAAGACGGCCAGGACATAGCGGGATCGAGGGAGAGTTTACAGAGATGAAATTAAGACTACCTTCCCTTCCTCCTCCTTCTTCTTCCCCTTCTCTGTCTTCTTCACTTTATTTGGGGGAGGGGGGCGTTGAATTTCCATGGGAAGAAATGGCCTACAGTTGAACTAGGCAGAGCGACATCCTGAGGAAAGCAAGGAGAAGAAAATGAAGGCACAGTGAGCGCCCAACTGGAATGTGGCAGAGAGCTCCAGAGGAGAGCCCAAGTGAGCAGGCCGAGGAGGTAATGCATCCAGGTGCGAAGGCTGTGGAGGCAGAACCGATACTCTCATCAGCCCCTTTCCAGATGGAAACATAGAGGCACAGAGAGGTGGAAGCCTACCAAGTGCCCTCTCCAGCTTTCCCTGCCCCAGATACCTCAGGCTTCTGTCCACCTCAATGGATGGGCGCCCAGGAGCAGTTATTTTGCTTTTGAATTTGCAGCCCCCAAAGCAAAGTAGCTTTAGCAAAAAAAGAGAACCAATGCCCTCAAGGGATAAGTGCACAGGTGGAGCAAGGGCCAGGGCTAATAGACTCAGGAGCCCAAAGGCACTCAGGAGTGAGACTTTGGTCCTGCCTTCTACTCCACCATCCTTGGGGGACGCTCCACCTGGCCAGACGTTCTCTACCCCTCTCCCAGGCATCTTCCAGACTGCAGCTCCAGAAGTGTCCCCAATCCCCACAACTTGTCTCCTCTCCAGGAGGGAGGTACACAGGCTCTTGTTGAACTTTCCCTTGAGATGTGTTTCTGTGACCAAGGCTACTCCCTCAGGCCACACCCAACACACTGTAGGGAAAGAAAACCCATAGATTTCACTCACTTCTTTGTCCCCAGTGTCTGCCATACATTCATCTGTCTAATTCTTAAGTGACAGTTGTGTGGGGGCAGTAGAACACAAGGATTGCCATAAATACTCAGCATGGCAAGTTACTACAGGCGGTTGCTTTTCCTCCAGTGCTATTTCCCTGCGGCTGTGATTTTATTTTTATTTTTTCAGCTTTTCCCTACAAGAAACATTTTCCTTCCTAGAAAACCCCAGTCTGCACAGACAGCCACATCGGGAGACCCCTTTGGGAGATTCTGATTATGCTGCCCCCTTGAAGCCTTTGTCTGGCTACTGTCCATGGTGCAGGAAAGACGCAGGATGTGAGCTTCCTATCAGGCCAAGGGATGACACAGTACCCAGTGCTTCAGGAGTCCATCCTGTGACAACATGCCAGGGCAGTAGGTGGAGGAAGTGTGAGGATGGAAAGGTGGCCACAGGGAAGTCCCCCTGGTCTCAGATGGGGAAGATAATTGCCTCACTTTCTAGCTTTGATGAATCAGTGGAGGCTCCAGTGGCTACCACAGAAAACACTAGAAAGCTGGAATTTCTCTGGGAAAGTTTTCCATGCAACCTTCCATACCCAGTTTCATAAATTAGAGCCAGAGCTTGTCTTAGTTAATTTTTCTTGTTGCTAGGACAAAGTACTTCATGCCCAAAATTAAGGAAAGAAGGATTCATTTAGCTCACCATTGGTAGGGGTTTCAGTCCAGATTCAGCTGGTTCCAAGGCAGGGTGACATAGCTGAGAGGTAACTGTTCATGGTGGCAGAAGACAGCAACAGCAATAAGAGCAAAGCGGGGGGTCACAAGCTCCTTTTTCTCCCTTATGCCTTATAGACTACCTGCCCTGGTAGAGGAGTAGCGCTCACGTCCAGAATTCCAGCATGACACAGTGAACCAATTACAAACTGTAGAGTTACTCACCTCTAAGAAGTATGCCCAGGACCTTTTGAGGCTTTGGGGTACACAAACCATAACAGAGCTCATCTCTGCCTCGTGCTTGTGCCCCCCAACAAAGTGCCAGGCTCTGTGCCAACCTGCTCATCATAGTTGCACAGCAGATGGGTTCACTAATGTTTGTACTTCCTCCCGACTGGCCTGAAAGCTCCGAGGTGACATAGGCTGTGCATATGCCTCTGTGTGTGTGTGTGTGTGTGTGTGTGTGTGTGTTTATACTCACAAGTGTATGATTGCATCTCCCATGGCAGACTGTTGTTTTGTCCATAGCAAGTGATGGATAAATATTTGCTTGACTTAATGGAGCTACACAACTCCAAATGTCACATGGCTGTGCGTTGGTGGAAGAGTTAGTTGCTCTTTACTCAGGAGCAGACACAATTCCCGCCTCACTAGCTCTTCTCACGATGCAGTACCCTTTCCCAGACAAGTTCCTCCAGCATGCTTCTTAACTACAGAGTGGGCCTGTGTGAGCCCTGACTCTTCATCGGGGGTCTTTCCAAGCCCTGTGAGGAAAGCTCATCTCCCCTACTGTCTTCGGGCAAGTGCACTATTCAAGAAGGCAGGGGCCTCCACTCTCCTCTTCCTTGTTAATAAGCTTGCAATTATTTCAGGAGATCTGAAATAATATTGCAAAGGCCGTGGGGGAGCAGAGAGGGGATATTACCTGTAATTGTTTAGTATTGTTATCACAGTTGCTTACAAGGAAATAGTGGCAACCCGCCATCCGTCAAGGGAGGGGGTAGTGGAGACAGCTGTCAGGGTGCAAGCTTCCGAACATCATGGCAACCGTCCCCGGGCCCCTGACTTGATTGCTTCTCCTGCATTACTGGTTGTAGCTGAGTTGCTTCATTAACTTTACTTTCTCAGAACTCATTTGTGAGGGTGAAGCTGGGAAATAGCTCCTTGTGGGGCTTCATTCTTCCTGCTCTGAAAAACTAATGCAATTGGCAGAAGCTGTCTCCTCTCTGTCGTTCTCCAAATACAGCCTGCCACCATATCCAGAAGCTTACAGGTCCTACCACGGGCCACCACAGTGGAGCTCAGAGAACAAAGGGATTGCACACCATCTAAACCTCTTTCGATAGATGAGCAAAATAAGCCCAGAAAAAGTGATGTCTCACGTTTGATAGAGTCTATCTGGTGGTCAGAGACCTGTCTATCTAAATCCTAGATCTGTTAGACCACTTACCTCATGTGAACCTAAGTTTGCACTCCTGCAAAATGGGGATAATAGAAGCTGCCATGCAGGGCTATTGCGAGAATCACAGCTCAGGTGAGGACCTTGCTGAAGTCGCAGACACCGCTAAACCAGTCCCAGGAGGGGAAGCTCACTGAGGCCTGATTGTCCCAGTAACCACGCAGGGCAGCTGCTGCCATCCCTGTTTCATAAATGGAATGGGAA
>PVKN010044448.1:0-10089 GCA_004027915.1 Capromys pilorides
CAAGTGGTTGCTTCCGGCATGGCTCTTGCATTGTTTGTAGTAGGTGAGTGTGACAACGCATACACACAAGCTAACAAATAACCATAGCATGTGTCACACTATGAGGGGTCACGTACAAAAAACAGTTAAGGTTCAGACCTCAGAGGGGCATGCTTGAGGAGGCCCCTGTGAAGAGATGGCGGCGGCTAAGGTCAGAAGCAGCAGGAAGGAGTCGCTGACCATGAGGGGATCTCAGGAGCCCCTTGCTAAGGTCCTGGGATGCAAAAGCACTCAGCCCAGCTGAGGTAAGGCTGAGTACGGTGGAGAGCACGCTGGCTGCAGCACAGAGCGCAGGGTAGGTTGGATCGGACCCGGCCGGGCTAGGAATGCCAGGCACAGCAGGCTCCATTCTCAGTGCAGGAAAGGACTCTACGCCAGGGAGTGGCGCCCAGTGAGGACGACACTACCGTGCCTTGGAGAATGCACTGGGAGAGGACAGAGGCCCGTCAGGGAAGCGGCGAGCTCTGGCTCGGATGGGGGCGAGGAGCAGAAAAGCCAGGGCCTGGGCTGGGACAGGCTGAAGTGGATCTGGAGCCACTATTTGACAAATTTAGGGAGCAGACAAGGAGAGGAGTCAGGTACAGCCCCGTGTTTTCAGGTGGCGGCAGCAATGACAGCAGCAGCCATGGAGGCCACAGTGCCAGCCCACAGATGCCGAGGCCACACCTGTGCTGGGCCCTGTGCAGCACACCAGGTGTGAACGTCCGGGTGTAGATGTCGCGGCAGCTCTGTGCTGGTGGTGCTCTGCTTGCTATGTATTCTGATTGTCAGCTCGGCTGGACAAGAGCCTCCAGGAGAGGTGGCTCAGGTGTGGGAGGCTGTGCTCTCCAGGGTCCTGAGGGTCCCAGGGCGTGACAGTGCAGGGCACATGGCCTCCCCACGGTCTTGCCCTGCGCTCTGATTCCTGGCCACCACAAAGCCAGTCGCTTTGTTCTGCTGTGCCTTTGGCCTCAGAGTGCCTGCCCTGGAGCAGCCAACTAGGTCCTGTGACTCCTGAGCCAAAGTAAAGTGCTGCTGGTGGCTGATGCTGAGGATTTCGTCCCCACCAGGGGGAGCAGCCAGGGGCCACCACCATTATCCTCAGCACACAGAGGAGAAAAGAACACAAAACACGTGCAGTCCCAAAGACTATGCTTGTAAGTATTAGCTTTGGAGTGGGACAGGTTTGTGTGTGCATGTGCATGTGCATCCATGTGCCCGTGTGTGTGAGTGTGAGTTCACACCAGTGAGCAGGGACTTGAAGGTATGGCCCCAATGTTTATCCTCCAGGAAGCCGCAGGGTAACTTGGAATCATGGTGATGAAGGTGCAAGCGCTGGCTACCGAAAATCTGTGTCCCCTATGTCTCCACTAATAGAAGAGGGACAAACTATGCTCGGTGGCTGACAAAATGGGACGGATTATTTCTTGTTTGTGTTTTTGTCAAGTTCTTGGGTTTGAAATTTGAGCAACACCTCGAGTTCTTCTTCTAGCATGAGGCGAGGGGACAGCCATGGCAGCAGGAGGAGGACACTCGGCTAATATCCCCGCATCCTTCTAGGAAACTTAGGTCAGGGCAGAGGTGGCCGATCATTCAAGGATACAAGGGTGGGGCTTGGAATGTCCCCAGAATTGCAAGGCTCACTCCAAACCACCCCAGGTCAATGGCTTTCCAAGTTTTACCAGACCCCACGAAAGCACATTCTGTCCCCTGTCCTGGCAAGGAACCCCTGGCTAGATAGCTCTGTCCCAAAGTTCCTCTTTATATCTAACTTGAGGCCCATAGGCTGTTATGCAAACTCACTTCTTCCTCAACTGCTGGTGAATAAACAGGAGGCGAGCGTCATCTTGTCAGAGGCAGCCCTTCACGCTGAGGAATGACCCAAAGGGCTTTCCTGTGCTGTGAGGAGAAAGAAGCACCTCACCTTGGCAAGGAAAAGAAAGGGTGAAGGGTGTTTTCGTTCCCATGAAAACACAACTTCACCTATCACATGCATCTGGAGCAAAACCTGGAACTATAATTATGATTAGAGCTGTTGAGTCTGGAAGTGGAGAGAACAGAGTGGCTGCGGAGAAGAGCACGGACAGCTTGACAAGTGTTCACCTCTGCATACCCGGTGTTCTCCTTTCCCCTTCAGCCTCCAGCAGGGAGGAACTGGCTCCCCTTGCTGGCTCCAGATGAGGGAACCATCAACAGGAGGGTCTAAGATGCCCACAGTCACACCGGCCCTCTGTGCAAAGGACAGATCTAACGGAACCACAGCGGGGTGGAGGCACCTTCCATCCAGGGCTGGCTTTGTCCCCCACCTCCTGGGGACATCTGCAAAGGTGTGGAGATCATTTTGATTATTTTGGAGGGAAGAAAGTAGAGGTGACAATGGCACCTGGAGCTTAAAAGTGGAAATGCTGTTCAACACCATGCAGCGCTTGGGATGGGCCCTCAGCAAGACTACACAGGGAAAGATGTCACAAGTGCCCTCTGGAGAACCCTGCCCTGAAAGCTCTCCACCCAAAGTCATTGTTCCTGGCAGATTGAGAAACTCAAGGCTAAGGATTTAGGTACAGAAAGTGATTGTTTTCTTCTTGGTTTAATGATTCGTTGCATGATGGCCTCACGTTACCTGGAGAGAGTGTACTGTCCTACAACACAATGCATCTGGTTCATCTAGCCTGGCACTTCACAGAGCCAGCAAAAAAAAATTTAAAAGTCAGCATTCCAGGAGAGGCATGACTCATCTCCTTCCCCAGCCAGACTGAGGTCTTGCTTCACACGTGCTCACTGGTGCTGTCTGGTTCGCAGGGCAGCAGGCTAGATTCCACCCTGACCATGTCGGAAGGATTGCTACCAGGAAAACGCACATCCTGGCAGCCACCAGGGGACCCGCACCGAGAGGCCCAGGTTTCATGCCAGCTCTACCACCGGGAAGCTGCATAACCTCTGGGAAGTTACTCAACCCCTGGGGCCTCCGCTTCCTACTATACAAAGCAAGGATAAGAAGTTTGACTTCCGTAGGTTTAGGGGGATGAAATGAATTTAGGGATCAGTGCAGCGCCTGCCTGAAGCATTTGCCATTGCTATTCCTATGATTCTCCCGATGAAATAGAAAAAAGAAAGAAATTTGGGATTTGAGAGAGATTTCACTAGTAAACAGAGATGTTTTTGAAAGATACACATGGCTCCTAAATTCCTAAATTGGACATCCCAGGTTCTAAGAACAGCAGATGCCAGCAGGCCTGGGAGCTGTCCTGGGAGCTAAGTGCCAAGGAAGTCTGAGCAGACAGACAGGTATACTCCTGAGGATGCCACGGGTTACACTCAGCTGTCACCCTCAGTGCCACACTTACTGTCCCAATGCCAACAGGTCTTCCTCTTACTAAGGAGGAAACCAAGGCTTTTCAAGCATAGGGACTATGCTAGGGATTTAGCTCTAGGGTGCAGTGCCTGCCTGGCAAGCACGAGGTTCTGAGTTCAATTCCTGGTACACCCCTCACACACAAAAAAGAGCAGGGACCACACACAAGGGGACCCAGAAAGTGTGGTTGGCCCCAGAGCTGGGACACAGATGCACCTGACCACGTGGAATATCCAGATGCCACGAGCTACCACCTGGCCCACTGCTCACCCAGGGAGCCGAGGCACAGTGTGTGCTGTGGAGAATCAGCCGCCCTCTGGAGGGGCTGGATGGCACATGCTCTTCCTGACTTTGTCTGACTGTGTTGGCTTCTGGCTGCTGCATTTGCTCCTCGGCTGTCCACTAAGAGCCACAGTGTGGAGCCAGACACAGCGTGACCTCCATGGCTGCCCACTGGGAGGCCTTCTGGAGGACATCTGGTCTACCTGGGCCCTGGAACGCAGAGTGGCAGTGTGTCAGCCACATACATCGCAGGGCTTCGAACAAAGGTGGCTCCACACAGAGTGAGGACAGGGTGGAGCCGCTGAGCTCCAGGGCACGTGGCATTGGGAGCTCTGGGGGCCCAGGAAGCTGCAGGTCCTGAACACAGTCTGCACAGCATGCAGGCTGCCAGCCCCAAGTGGGAAGGATGGGAAGATGTGCCTCGAGGCCAGAGTGTGGGTGGCCCTGGTGGGGGAGCTTTCTCCTGCCCACCACTGGGACCAGGGCTCAGAGGCACAAAGACATCACCACATCGAGTCATTTCTGTTCCTTCCATCTTTCTGTTCTGTTGTTACTCTTTTTTTTTACTTTGAAATACCTTCTCTAATTACACGCTCAATGCATAAAATCAAATCTAAAATCTTTAACCTAAAAGACATTTATATAACATAAAAATCACCCATAACCCTACCACCGAGGGTCACCTCTGTTAAGATTTTCTTACATACAGCTCTGTAGTGTATCTACCTATATAGTACATGTGATATATATATTAGTATTTATCCAGGATGATGTTAAAGCCTAGAAGTGTTTCAGAGGGCGCATTCCAAGAGAGGCCAGGTGTCTCCACATATCATGATGCAAATGTGACACAGACTCAGCCTCCTTTCTGGTACACGGCATATACACATACATAGTGCAACACGTAGTCCCTTTAGGTGCTTAGAATCCCAGGACCAGCACACACCAGGAAACGGAACCCGAGAGGCTCACTCAGCAGACTGAGGACACAAGCGGCTGCGTGGCAGAGCTGAGACAGGCTGCTGTTCCTATCTCAAACCCCCGCTCCCATTTTCCAAGACCCAGGGTCAGTGTGGAGGTGGGAAGGGCCAGGCCCTTTTGAGTCTGCGGACCTCGCGGTTTCTGTAGCCAAATGTCCACCCAGCCCCTGACGCATGAAAGAAGAAAAGCGGTAACGTAAGCATAGGGATGGGGTTGTGTTTGAATGAACTTAAGCACACTGCAGCCTGAATTTCATACAAGTTCTACAAGTCACCAAATACTGCACTTGAATTTAAAACTATTTTTAGCCTCCAGATTCCAGTCGGCAGTGAGTGAGATTTGGTCCTCAGAGTAGCTGTCGACCGATGAGCAAGACCACTGGTGCATCTAAGCGCATCTTTCTTTACAGACCTCAAGTGTTTTAGCCTTGAACCACAGGAGCAGCCTGGCTAAAGCCAATGGCATTCCCCTCTCGGTGTGCTGACAGAAAAAGAGTAAGAAGAGCTTAAAAAGTCTGCCAGCCCCTGGGGCAGCAACTGAAAAGAGCACAAGGAAGAGGAACATAGCAGAGTCCATCACCGGCTGGAGCGGAGTGCTTGCCACGTGCTGGGCTGAGCCGCAGGCTTTGCAGCTAACCACGTAAGGGTTGCATAAATATTGATTAAGGATGCAAGAACAGGCGAGGTCAAGCCACAGTATGCTCTCTGCTTTCCACTGCAAAGCCCGGGGCTCCCTGGTGCTACACACCCACACGGCTTTGGGGGCCCCTGGCCCTCACTGCACCACGCAGGCTGAGGGGGCAGCTCTGTCAGGAACGTGGCCAGGGGTCTTAGCAGGGGGAAAGAAACAAACCTTGCTAAGAAGCGCACCACACCCTTCCTCCCCAGCTCAGCAGGCAGAACACTGAAGCAGCACCCTGGTGATCCGCAGGCCCTGCACACAACTCTTCTGGAGAGGGGCAAAGCAAGTGCCTGAGGGGACAGCAAGTTATCCTACCTTTACCTCAGTCCCTTCAGATATGAGTTCCCCCCATCTTCTAGATGTAGGGAAACTGAGACCCAGAGAGCTAAAACCAGTAATAAAAATTTGCTTAGTTCACACAGTCAGTACAGAGCTTAGCTGGGACCCTCAATAGTCTAGCTTCAGAATTTATGTCCAGCCCCAGAGGACCCTACCTTCTGCAAACATGAGATAGACACTAACCTGAAAGTCACCCACAAGAAGTACTTGTCACTACCCATGAACTGACCAGGAGAATGGACTGTGATCCCAGAATCCCACCGTCACAAAAGTTGTCCACATGATGCCTTGCAGACACTGAGGGAAGTGTTGGATAGATAGGCCTCTTCCTAAAAATATAAATACTTAACTAACCCAAAAAACTAAGCTTGGAAAATCAATGAGATAGAAATCAAGTGCCATTGTGTGTTTTTATAACTACACTGTCACAACGTTGGGCACAACCAGAAGACGGATGGAGGTGGCCCCAGTTCACAGCACTGGCTCAGGGTGAGCTCTGTGTGAAGAAGTGATGGACAGAGAGGGAAGAACAGAGGGTGGGCACCTGGGAAGCTGCCAGGCCCTGTGCTGGGGCGGTTCCCTCCTCTGTCACACAGCCTGCCGAGTCCTGATAATACCCATCAGCCAGCACCCGGGGGCCCACCGATGGCTCTTGTCTTGCAGAGACTGTCTCTGCATCAGGGACCATCCGGTCCCTGCGGCTGCCCATCTAGAGCATTCTCGTAGGAGAAGCAAGTGGCTAAGCACTTTACAGATACCCTGAAAGGGCCATGAGGCAGGCATTGCCATTCCATTCTACAGATGAAGCAGCCGAGCTTACGAAGTTCCTTCATTTCCACAAAGTTGCATAGCTCATAGGCTGCAGGGCCCAGACTCAAGCCCACATTTCTCTCACTCCAATTCGCATCTCTGTTTTCTTCACTGGTACAAGCCCGTGTAGTGCACGATGTCTCCATGCCCCGGGAAGTGGTACCGCTTGGTTCCTCTTCATGTCCTCTCCTCTCCCTCCATCCATCTCATGGTTTGCTTCTTTTTTCTTGGACATGTTTGTTATCTAGGAGTCGGGCCATACACCCTGCACCCAGGAGCTTGTGGGAGTCAACAGCAACTTTTGCGTATGTAAGCCAGAGATTCAGGCAAAGCCTTTGGTCAAAAAGAAACAGCAGCATGTGTGCATATGTGCGTGCGTGCGTGTGTGCGTGTGTGTGTGTGTGTGTGTGTGTGTGTAAAACCCTAGACCATCAGTTATCCAAACATTGTCACCAGACCCACAGACAAGAGACTGCTTGTTGTCACCACAGTGAACTCTACCTGCTGGGGAGAAAGGAAAGGGGAGGGGCAGGCTGGTGAGCCAGCACCTTGGCCACACCCACTGGCAGGGAGGCCAGGCCATGTGGTCTATTCGGTGCCCCCCAAGCTCCAGAGAGCAGCGGTGGCCCCAAGGCAATGCTGAGCGAGTGACTGGGCCATCAGGTATCACCGGAGAGGCAGGGAAGAAGCAGCTCGTCCTGTCGCAGGCACAGAGAGGCCTGGGGTGCCGCCAGCAGGGCGAGGTGTGCGAGGCAGGCAAGAGAGCTCAGAGGTGCTCACATGGCCTCCCTTTGGGTAAAGCACTGAGCAGCCAGGGGAGGACGGGAGGGCCGAGCGCCCAGCGAGGCTCCGTCACTGTCACTGGGCAGTGGCTCAGAGTGGCTCCTTCCTTTCAAACGCAGGCAGCTCCTCCCATCCGTTCTTGCTTTCACCCTAGGGGAACCCACCTGGCCTCTCGGCTGTCATGAGCTTTGCGAGGAACATTAAAAAGTGACCAAGTCAGCAATGAGAGGAAGGTTTAAAGGCTTCTTGGGGATTGCTGCGCAGAGCAAAGCTACCGCTCTAGCAAAGGCGAGGGACTCCAGTGTGCCAGGTACCGGGTTTAAGTGACACAGACAGTAATATAAACACACACACACACACACACACACACACACACACACACGCTTTTATCCTCATGTACGAGGACCAGGCTTTGAGCCCAAGCCTGCCAAAGTCCTAGACCCTTCAACAGTGCTAGCAGCTAAGGCACAGCCCCCCCGGCAGTGCGGCCATCCCTGCAGAGGCCGGCGAGGGGCAGACTGTGTTCAAATACAGCAGGGTCACACGGGTGTGTCGGTGGCATTGCCCACAATTTAGAAACTAAACTCAGTCTGTACGAAAAAAAAATCGCAATGCAAATGAGCTCGTTATGTCAGGGAATGTTCTGGTACCGCCTGCTGTAAACACGGGCTCCTCGGGCACAGTGTGTTCCTGAGGGTGCTCGCCACATTGTCTTTTTAGACGCCGTGTTCAGTTACTTTCCAAGGGGGAGGTGTCCACATCTGTGGTGCTCTTGGCTCTGGGCGCTGCGGTGACATCGTGATGGGGCAGGAGCCAACTGGGCCACTGCTGCACTGTCCCAGTGACAGGGCCGGCAGCACTCTGCCCAGCGGGTGCCACGTGGCAGGGGCTGTAGACAGTAGACTCAGGCCTGCTGTGTGGTGCTGGAGACCAACACGCAAGCTCCAGCTTGCCTGCATTAGTAAGGCTCCATTCTTCAGGAAAGTCTGTGTGGTGCCAGCGTACACACACACACACACACACACACACACACACACACACGTGGACATTGTGGTCTGTGGCCACGCTGCTGCCCCTGGCGTTCTGAGGTAACAGAAGCTTGGGGTATTCTGTGAATCCCCAGGATCGTGGTAAGCACATGGATGCTAATAAATGGAGCTGAGGGCCAGCTGCATCTGGACTGGCCTCTTGTCTCTGACACCAACTGCGTGACCTTCCCCGACCTCTGAGACTCTCTGGAGTCCATCAGACAGTTACAGCGTTAGAGCTATAGCTCACGCATGAGCATCAACCATGACCAGGCATCACACCGATAGGGGACAGTCCATTTAATAAATAGTCCTGTTTTGACCTCACTTGTACATGGCGCTCTAGCCCTCTTCCTGCACTGAGGGAGATTCCCACCAGGTGCCTGGTCATGCCTGGTTGTGCGCCCACCCCAGGCCCTAGAGGACTCTTCACACCACAGAAACACGCTAGCCAGGGACATGGCAGCTCCTGTCAGGCCCAGCTCCTGTCGTAGTCCACTAGCGTGGCTGGGACCAAATACTGGAGAAAAGCAGTTGAACGTGGGAAGGCTCACTTCGGCTCCTGGCATCAGGGGTGTTGGGGAACGGTCAGCAGGCTGCACTACTCTGGGCTGCGGAAAGGCAGGAAGGACATCGTGATCGAGGGAGTGGCACACGGACATGGCTCACTTTGTGGCAATCAGGAGCGGGGGCCGGGAGCATCCAGAGGAAGGAGCTGGCCAATCTAGCCCCCGGGTACGTCCTGGCCACCTCGTCCCACCCCCAGATGGCCACCTCACTACTGTACCATCCACAGAGGGGGGCCGAGCCTGTGATCCAGTCATTTTCCACAGTGCACCAGCAACAAGTCTTCACAGTGAGCTCTTCAGGGGACCTGCTGTCTCCCACCCGTAACAGCTCCTCTCCTTGGAGAGCTCGGGTCTGTAGATGGCTCAGGTTGGGCCCCAAAGGTCACTGTTAAGCTAGGGGGCTTCAAAGAGCATTTCTGGAACTCCTAACATCATGACTCAGGAAAGCGACCCCCAACCAACTGAGGGTTCTCACGGTCAGAGCAGGAGGCCAGTCATGCGTGACCCAGGGCCCCACCTCTGTCCTACCAGGTCCCAGCCAGACGGTGACTAGAGTCTACAGTGAGCATCAGAGGCATGAACTCACTTGACCCTGGTTCAGAACTACACTTGCCCGATAGGTGGGAGGCACCCTAGAGGTAGGGCTGTGACATGCAGCGATCCCTGGAACAACGTGATTCTCTAGCCCGCGCAGGCAAGCTGTGTTTCAGAAAACCTTCGCACGGCCTCCCTCCCCTGCCTGTCCTGGCATGCTGCCTGTGCTGCCCATGCTGGCCAGAAAGTGTGCGCTGCAGCGTCCCCCATGCTGTGACCCACTCCAGCGTCCCCCACGCTGTGACCCACTCCTCACTGTTGCCACTGGAGAGGCGGACATATTTGGGTCGATGCGGCACAGTGCTCTCCTCAGATTTCTTCAAAGCCGGGTGGTGCTGCAAGGATGACCGATTTTACTTTGCTGTGTGCTGCTGTCTTCCGGAAGGCTTGTACCCCTGGCCTGTACTTTCTGCTTCGGATACTGGATCGAGCCCAGCCACTCTCTTGTCTCCTCTGCGGCTGTCACTTGCCTTAGATGTCCCTCTCAGGAACAGCTGGCCAGATGGCCAGGGCGCAAGAAAAGAAGGAGTTTTACAACTCAAAACACTTCCATGGAGAAGTACTTTCTTCCTTTTCTCTGCTTCTCTCTGGCTCTTTCTTTCCATCCTTATTTTATTTATGTGTTTAGTGCAGGGTCTACAGGGTCTCACTA
>PVKN010044449.1:0-10105 GCA_004027915.1 Capromys pilorides
TGTGGACCTGTCCTTATTTCATGTGGCCCACTTTAAAGAGGAAGGAATGCTCCTGGAGAAGCCATCCAGAGTGGAACCACATTATGTAGTCCTGGAAACCCCCAGCTTCTCTGCAATGGGACCTTTGTTGAATGTGTTGCGTCTTGCTCAGCGCTTCATTCCTGTGGAATGCACCACATTGCTCTACCATCAGTTTCATCCTGACCAAGTCAAATTGCACCTCTACCTGGTCCCCAATGACTGTACCATTCAGAAGGTGATGCTAAGAAGTAGAATGAGTGGGCCATGGTGGGTGATGTTATACATAAAATGCAGTAAGAGAAACTATGGAGGGATCTTCCTGTGGGATGAAAGATAAGCCAGTTATAATGTCTGAACCATAACATGGATATTTAATCCTGCCTTCTTCTCATCCATAGACTGACCTCCAAAACCTATAAGTCCTGCCAAACCCATTTGCTAATACATCTGCATTACATTTCAGTTTGCAGCCATTCTCCAGTATTAAAAGAAAGTAAGAAAAAGAAAAGGCTGCATACTTAAAGCTGTTGGCTTTCCTTGGTCTCCCTTCTTCTCTAAAAACGACTCAATATTCATTTAACAGAGCAGAGACCAGTAGTGGGGGTTCTTTCTGTGAAAGAACATTTCAGAATGGAAATGTAGAGGTGATGCAGGTCCTTGTACACACACTGCACCTGGACACACTGAACAAATTCTCTCCTTTTTCAGATTAGGTTTCAAAAGTCAGAATGTATTTTAAGCATATTCTTTCTATGTTCTTTAGGCCATAGATGATGAAGAAAAGAAATTCCAGTTTACACGAATACACAAGCCACCCCCAGCAGACTCCTTGTACATAGGCAGCTGCTACACTGTGTCTGGTTCAGAGAACTTGGAAATTAACCCAAAGGTGAATAACCCAGATGTTTGGACACTCTGGAGGATCAGAAGAAATGCTAGGGCAGAAAAAGTGTGTGGGATGGGTCTTGGGGCATTTCCAGAGACAGATGACTAGGGTGGGGCAAAGTAGAAGTGGACATGTGGTGAGGAGGAGTTCAAAGCTTGGATGATGAATGCTTTAAAAACTGTAGGAGAGAAAGTTATAGATATGGAATATCACATCTCTGATGGAAAGTTTGACTTGGGGAAACAGAGAAGGGTTGAATCCGTAGGGTGTCAATACCTACTAGTAAAAACACACTTGTTGTTGAGCACTTTCCAAATCTAAGCAAATCTTACATCTAGGGAAAGTAGACTACCACAAACATAGATCTGTGCTAGATACATAGCAGGCACTCATTTGGAGTGTGGTGAGTGGGATGTTTAGCATTTTATGGGGTACATGTTAACCTAATGTAGATTGATATACTGTGTATGTTGAACAAGTGACAACATGGCTTACATGCAACTTTTGGATCATTTTATATGGCTCTGAGGCCTGTTTACTACCGATCAGTTAGTAATAACAATGAGCTTTACCTATGAGCCTCAGAACAATTCCTGACCACCAGAGAGTATGTTTTGTTCTTTCTCAGTATGTACTCCCCATTGTCCAAAGATAAATGAGTTTGGATCACTGGAGGTCAACACATACCAACAAATTTTCTGCATATGTAGATCCCTACCTTGGAGCAGAGAAGCAAACTAAGAATAGCAATTTGAAGTTGATCCAGGATTAGAGGGATGAGAGATACTTTGGGGATCATCTGGCATGACAGGTTTGTGCAGCAGCACTTAATACTCAGAACAGCACATGTCAGACACTGTTAACCAAAACAATTACTAAACCTGATATGACTATGAGTCCTGTACTTTGTTTCCAAGTACAGATTATGAAACTCAGCTGAAGTTAGCATGTCCAGAATCCTATTGAGTCCATGAAGGAAGTCCAATAGCCTCTTTTTTTTCTTCTTTTAGTTAAAATTTGGTGCATTTGCAAAGTGTAAGAACAAGTATTTGCTCTAAAAATCCCCTGTCTAGTTTTAGATTTTCTTCTGCAAGGTAAAGTGAAAGATGATATAGCATAATCAGTAAAATTCAGAATGCTACCTACAGTCTAGAGAAAATATGTGAGAAAATTTTCCTTTTAAATTATGGATGGATAACATGAGAAAACAAAAATAAGGGATTGAAGAAAAGGGAGATCTATTGCTGCTGCAGAGAGCATCAAAATGGAATAATAGAAAAAGCTAATAATAGAATAAAGAAATGGAAAGGAAAGTTGAAAGGTAAAACAAATTATGCTCTTGCTGTTTTGCTTTGTTGTTTGTTTTTGAAGCAGGATCTCACTATGTAGTACAGGCTGGACTGGAGTTGACCTTCTAATTTCTGGGATTACAGGCATGCAACACCGTGCTCCTTGTCTGCACTTATTCTGTTTCAACCAGAATCTGCCAAATTGTGAAGGTAGCAGACTGAAGGATGTCTGATAATACTGTTCAATGTTTCTAGATGAACTTAAGATCCAGTTGTTAGTGTGAAGTGATGTATATCTTACAAAGTAAGAATTATGGGGCTGGGCATGTGGTGCATGCCTATAATCTCAGCACTTGGGAGGCTAAGGCAGGGAGATTGGCATGAGTTCAAGACCAGCCTGGGCTATAAAAGTGAGCTCAAGGCCAGCCTGAACTGCATAGAGAGACCTTGTCTCAAAAAAGACAAAAATAAGAAAGAAAGAAAAGAAAGAAAGAAAGAATTATGAATCCAACATGAGTTTTTCTACATTGCAGGTGTTAATAAAAGATTAGAAAGTGATGTGACTTTGGCATTTAACAGATACTAACCTAATATCAAGTATATGATTTCTGTATACTCTACAGAAAAAATTGTTCGGCTTATGAAGTTACATCCTGGCAGACTGGGCCTGCATAAGAACTTAAAGTACCTGCCAAGTATTGTATCTGGCTATGAAACCATGAAAGCATCATGAGAAAATTATTTGAGCTACTAGCTGTCAGACAAGGAGGCTGTGAGAAGATGCCACTTGAGTTTAGGTCACAGTGACAACAGAAACTCAGGCATCTGGAGATTTGTGGCACAGGGATTCAGAAGATGGAGTGTGTGCAGAGGTGCAGAGGCATTCCAGATCAACACCCCCAGCTGAGAGAAAGCAAGCTGCTATGGCAGAGGTTGATGAATGCAGAAAATATGGGGAAGCCCAAATGTAGATTCTCCCAGATTCCACTGCTAAACATGGCTATGATAGAGAATTTGGATTTTTTTTTCTATGCACAATTGCAAGTCACTGAATGTTATGAAACCTGGTAATGTGTGGTATGATTTATGCTCATGATGATGACTCTTGCCACTGGTGAGAAGCAGACAAATTGGAAAAAGAGACTGAAGTCTAAAAGCTGTTGCAAGGGTGCAGGTGAGATTTGTGTTGGCTTGTTTAGGGAAATAAAAAGAGAGAGAAAGAAGAGTTGATACATTGAGGAAATCTAAGCCCAAACAAATTTCCATAACCAAATAGACAATTCTCTTCCACAGTTTGAAATTGGGCAGTAGAAGCAACAGGTCTTGGTGAATTGGCCATATGTGGTCAGAAAAGGAAAGATTCAGGGTGGCACCCAAATGCAGAACCTGAATGCTCTGTCAAAACTAGTACCAATTACTGAGCTTGAGGAAAGTGAGCATTGAGTACACTTTGGAGACAGCTGAAGTGCCAGAGTACTCTCTAGCATTTGATTTGAAAAAAGATTTGGACAAGTTTCTGGTTCTTGGTTCAGGATCCAATAAGAAGGCAACCTTTGGAACTGAGATAGGACAATTTGGAAGTGAGGTAGGAAGCATGGAGGTCAAAATATGCACCTCAAAATAGAGGAAAGAAAGGTATGACTTAAGATGATTGAGCACTAGAGGATGAGGCCTGACATGCATGAGGTACACTCTGTCCACACCTGTCAGTACGACTACTTACTTGTGATCTAAACGTTGTAAATGAAATATATATATATATATATATATATATATATATATATATATATATGCCGGCTTAGCCTTCCCTGGGGGTGGAGCTGGCACAGTATGTAGTGCAGGAGATCAAACCACGGTCCCTGTGATTGCCTAAACTTGCCTAAGCAAGTGTTTTAGACCACTGAGCTATCTTGCTGGCCCCAAGTTATGAATAACTTTGGCACAGGAGATAATCAGTGTTCTTCGAAGACTGAGGTAGACCAAGAAGCTGTGATCAGAGACAGAAAGGAAGACTAGCCTGTGATAAAAATATAGTTTGTTCAATAGTGTCTCTTTCCTTTTTCAGGAACTAAAGTTCTACTATCGAGATTGTAGAAAATCTCAGCTCTTCTCTGAGATTTATGTTGAAAACTTTGGATCAAGAATCCAGCTGCAAATTAGGAACAAGGATGATGGAGTAACAGTATGGGAGACCTTGTTAAAACAAGGTAAAATAGAGGCAAAAACAAATGGCTCAGAATTGGATGAAAAAGTGTGTGTGTGTGTGTGTGTGTGTGTGTGTGTGTGTAAGCATGTGTGAGCCTGTGTGCATCAGTGTATAGCATCACAGCTTAAGAAAATGTCAAGATAAGACATATGGCTTTTTCAAGTTATTTGGACTAGAAACTGATACTATAGTTCATATAAAAGTCAGTGTCACTATAAGCCCCTTGTTTTCTCCCATACACTCTAGTATCTTCACGCTGGCCTTGAATTAAGTGATTTCTGACTTCCACAAGGTCTTTGCCACAGTGTCTCTATATGGCTTGGTGGTGAAGTGAAGGAGCAAGAAAGACAAGGGCTCTGACTCAACCAGATGGCTGACACTGACGAAAGATCTACAAAGTGCTGTACATGGTTTTAGGGTAAATCCTGAAGGGATTGAACTGACCTTGTCAGATACAAAAGTTACTTGTTTTGTTATATAGGTCTTGCTTTAACTTGGCCTTAACCACCAAGCAGAAAAGTTTAACCATGTGGTATAAAAAGGAAAGTCATATTAATATGCTGAGCTCTAAAGGGCTGAAGTCAACAGCTGCTGACATTGCCTGTTCTGCTGATAACCCACTACTGTTATGGACTACTGGACTATACATACAACTACTTTCTCTTAGTTGAATGAGAAGAAATATTTGTACTAATAGTGTTTAGAAAAGTTATAATGTCTGCATCTTGTACTCTGAACAACTACTATGAAGACAATATACATTGTATGTAATTATTGTGGCTGTCCTGCTAACCTGTTTTGAAACTGTTTCATTGTTATTTCATTCTCATCAAAATTAATAAAATTAGAAAAAAGAAACTAATCTATGCTCACAAAGTAGGGAAAAATCCTATAAAATTAGTTGAATTATTTCAGTTGTCTCACAAAGAACTCACAGAGGTCTCTATCGGAGGTTTCACCCAGACAAGGGCAAAATAAAAGCAGTTCTGTGAAGTTTCAGAGGAATTTATATTGCTTATTTCTTCTGCCTTCTCTATGTTCATCTATGATCATAGCCTCTGAACCTTAGTTTCCATATATGTAAGGAAAGTATTTGCCTACACAGTTTCTGACAGAACATTGAGTCTTTACTCAAGATTGTATAAGAATTTGTCTATATCAATTTTTCTCACAATCCAAAAAAATCAAACATGAGTGAGACTTTCAATATGTGCCACATATGTTCATAATGAGTGTGTTTTCTCTCTTTTCATCCAGGAGATCTCCAACCTGCAGTGACTCTGGTCTCCCCAGCTTCCATAGGTGAGTGAATACTGAGATCTGACCCTTTTGTGGTAAATCTGACCAATGATCAAGGGATGTTCAGGGGTTAGTGCTTCCCTATTCACTTTAATCCTGCACGTGGAATCCCTAGCTTCTTCATCCCCAGCTTCAAAGCACCATCATGAACCCCTGTTCCCTAATCAGAAATTATCAAGACACAGGAAAGCAGGAGACAGTGCACTATTGTTTGGTGGTACTCAATTTCCACATAGAATTAAAAGGAATAAAGGATGCAGCTGAAACAAACACAAAGAGCTAGAAATGATAGATGAAACATTGGGCACATGTTGTGAACATCTCTCTGCTCATTTCAGCCTCATGTTCATCTGCAAATGCCCCATCCGTGTTACATTTTGTGGACCAATATAAAAGGGAGCTGATAGAACGAGTGACTTCAGTGGACTCGGTATTGGACAGGATGTGTGGATATGTGCTGAGTGAAGAGCAGTATGAAAATGTGCGAGCTGAGTTCACCAGGCAAAACCAGATGAGGAAGCTATTCAGCTTCAGCCCATCCTGGGACAGGATATGCAAATGTCATTTCTACAGTGTCTTGAAGGAAACTCATCACCATCTGATTTTGAACCTATGGGAAGACTGGGGCAGAAGATCAAATACACTTGACAGTGAGAACTGAGCAGGTGAGGACTGGGGAATCACCTTCAAACTTTGGACTTGACCACCTTTGGGGGAGATCTTAGTTTTATCATTGATGAACCAGTTACCATCTTAGTTGTTCACCACTTGTCAAGTTAAGGAAGATGTCTGTCATTTATATTATATGTTTCTGCTCATATGTCTCATGGGCCCCCAGATTTCCTTCTTTGGCTTTCACAGGCCATCTCGCTATTTGGGATAACAACATCTCAGAAGATAGCCATGTGTTTTGGGAAGATTTGTGAAGATCTTATAGCACCTGTTCTTCTGGTTGCAACACTAAGCCAAGAGACCTTCTTGTTCATCCAGATCCTGGCAGGAAGAGGGATGGTGCATGTGAGACTGCTTGCATCTATGAGAAATGGAGAAATACACAGAAGAAATCGACCTTTGCTTTTGTGTCCCATTCACAGCCAAATTATAGCAGAGCATTAGAATATGTGGTCAAGAGCCTGGAGAAGATACCAGGAAACTGTGTGGGATAACATTTCATAATTAATGTCAGTGAGACCTGTAAGGATTCCATACTCACATAAGTGAGCAAATGCAGTCTGCTTATTCATAACATGTTTGTTTTGGAAAGACTAGTAATATACAAATTTGGATCACATTTATACATTTGTGCTAATAATGTTTTTTTAATAAAAAAGACATTCAATGGAGGTTACAGTTAATTAACACTAACAAGTAGTGGACCACATAAAGCACACGGGATTTCAACAACACTATGCAGAAAGTTAACCAAGGGTTTCTGCTCTTTGAGATCAGCAACAGGTAAAATCTAATAAGGAGTTCATGTTTGACATCATCATTTGGCAAAATCCATGAGGGTCATAGGATCTATAATAGCAGGCTTCAGCCGTCCATGGGAGAAGTGTACCTAACAACACTATTTGGCTGTTCCAGAGGTGGCAGACTAGACAAGACTTCATGAGAAAGCAGAGTGGCCAGTGGAGCCAGCTGGACTATATTATTGCACAGTGCTCTCTGTTCAGTCTTTGGTTAACCCACAAATGGGATGCCTATAGTTAAAGCTGCATCAGCAGTGGTATCACTATCTGGCTTAGCTCTGATGTAAAAACAGCATGCTATGGAACAGATGGCTTAGCATATAATCAAAATGGTGAATATTGTACATAGCACCAGCTTGGCCAGCACCATTGTTCTTTAGTTAATACCTATCCAGATGGTTGGAAGCCCTATCCACTTTCTATATGTTCCTGCCTTGGTCAGTGTTTTGACAATTCAAAAGGGACATTTTGGGATGTGGTACTACGTGTCCTAGTTTTTCTCAGGGATGATGGTCCATGGGAAATGGGCACTTTGGTTAGCTTTAGAAAAATAGATTTGTTTTCTGTGCAGCCAAATCCACATCTACCTTTGCCATTAGGGATGCTGGAGGAATTATCCCAAGTCATTCCAAGATAAGTATGGCTGGGATTCTAAAGAAAGAAACACTAACGTCAATGGTTGATCACTTCAAAGAATTTACTAAGACCCTACTTAGTAGTGGTGCACTCCTGTAATCTCATCCCTTAGGAAGATGAGACAGAAAGATTGCTGTGAGTTCAAGGCCAGCCTGGGCTACATAGTGAGTTCAAGGCCAACCTGAAGTACATAAAAAGGTCTTGTCTCAAAAACAAAGCAACAAACACCTTGTTGGGACAAATTACAGAGTATCAGAATCCTCTAGATGGACATTAAGAAAGAAAATGTTCTATTCACACATGTGGAAAACATGGATTGTGTCATGGAGTTTGTAAGAGGTTTTATGGGATTTGGTTCACAGAAAGAGACAGCTTCTTGAAATTTAGCAGCAGGCTTCATCACTCAGTATTTTCAACAAAACAAATTTACTAGTGCATAGGAATGAGAAAGGCCATGGCTTAGACATTCCATACTGTAGTGGAAATTATTATTTGATGTTTCTCAGAGCAAAAAATAAGAAGTGAAAACTATGTGCTCTGCCAATGCCCACATGAGTCTTGTTTTTCTATGGATTCATATGTATTTTTTAGTTCAATTTGGTTCCTGTGGCCTGAAAATTGATAGTAAAATTTCACTGCTGGGTAAACAGAATCTAGGTCTTAGCATAGCCTTGGTTTTCTATGGAAACTGATAATATGTTTTCCAAAAGTCCTCAGTACAATTTTTCTGAACTCCCACAGAAGACTGTATCTCTTATTCCATCAGAGAACTCAGCACATGGCACTGGCTTCTCTGTTTTGCTGCTTGTCACCCCCCACTAGTTGGTAAGGTTCATAAGAACAAGGGCCATGTCTAACATGCTGATCATTGGTTCCTCAATGATCATTTTAGAGTCTGACACACAGTAGATACTTTGTGAGAATTTATGATTGTTAAATTGTAAAGAAACTATTACCAGACACCCCTTTTAATAGTGAGGTGTCCACCAAACTGTCCAAGGGACACCAGAGTTTATCCTACTAACAATTCCTACATAGTAGGTCACCTATAACTACAGTGGATCTTCATCTTAGAAGGAAATCAGTGCTGTTTCAGCGTTCTTAAAGATTGTACTTTCAACTCATGACAGTAAAGCCTCTCTCACATCACTCTCCAAGAATCAGCAGTGCAAAATGATCTTACCATCTTTCCACACTTTCACTCACTGCTCTTGAGGTCCCCCAACCTCTGCCATCCTTTCTACTATGCATGTTGGTGCTTTACACCTGTACCTGACTTTAAGCTTTATATGGTATAATCAATATAGATGGTTAGGTCAGTGTCAAGCCCATAGGTACCAGAGAAGCTTTCAAATACCTGAAAAAAATGTGTTCCAATGTGTCCCAAGGAAAAAAGTAGGTGCTAAGAGTCTGTGGTTTATACTAAAAGTTATATATATTTATGTTCCCCTATATTTCCAGACCTATGGTAAAACAAATTTATAAATTAGGCACAGTGAAAAATAAACAATGACTAAATAATAAATAGAAAAGTTATGATCATCTATGATACATAAATCCTTTCATATATCTACTAATGTTCCCTTTCTTTCAGATACCTGATTGTAATTTTTCCTTTACCTTTTCACTTAAGGAAGCACTTTATGGCTTCTTCAGAGTGTGAGCCAGCATCTCTGTCCTGCAGCCTGCTTGTTCTTATAGCCCATGCTTATCCTTGAGGACCATTAAGATCACTGATGAAAGAGAGCTGAATGCAGGAAGAAGTTTTTCTACTGTGAGATATTCAAAAAGTACCTGGAGAAGAATATCAAACCCAATAGGCCCACTCTTCTTTATTTTGTTTATGCTTTTTTAAAATTTATTTTTCAAATTCATTTCAATGAGAAAAAAAGATAAAATGTCTATGAAACAGTTTCAAAACTGGTTAACATTAAAACACCTGAAAACAGGCTCAGACTGCATGAAAGCTCTACACCAAAGGTCAAAGGACAGTGCTATATGAAATGACAAAGAGAAGGAGCAAGATGCAGGTCGCAGGCCCACCAAGAATAAATGCAGGAGACAATAACATAGAAGAAACAGGGACCACACAGCTGAAGCCTTGGAATTAATATCATCTGAAGTGAAGAAACAAATACAGACATGTATAGAGGAACTCAGATGAAACATAATCTCTGAAGTATAAAAAGAAATTTCTGAATTAATAGTGTCTGAAGTAAAAAAAAAGCTGTGGAAAAGCATAAGGAAATCAGATCAGAAATAACCTCTGAAGTAAAAAAGACACCTCTAAATTAAT
>PVKN010044450.1:0-10126 GCA_004027915.1 Capromys pilorides
GTAACCACATATACTTGATCAAGTCCCACTTTCTTAAATGAGACAGAATGGTATAAACCCAAATATAGTTTGTCAGGTAGCAGTGGTGTACAAAGAGCTTCTGAGCTGAGCAGAACACATAGAAAGCCAAGCACAAACTACAAATCTTCCTGAGGTTTTGAAATTTCCTGAAGGAAATGTCAATCATTCAAATGTTGAACAATTTTTAAGCATTATTTATAAATAAATATAGGTAGGTTTGGAAAATAATTCCACGTGTTATATTTTATCTTCTTAATCTATCTATCTATCTATCTATCTATCTATCTATCTATCATCCATCTGTCTGTCTATCTATCTACCTATCTATCTATATTTGTTTGGTACAGGGTCTCATTACACAGCTTGGACTCATACTGATCCTCCTGTCTCAGCCTCCCCAGCTCTGTGACTACAGAGCATGTGCCACCACACCCAGTTTCGGTGGCTAGCACAGTATGTAGTACTGGGGATTGAACCTGGATCCTTGTACTTGTCAGGCAGGCAAGACCGCTGAGCTATATCCCCAGCTCAAGGCATTCATTTTTTAAAAGAATAAAATATTCCAAGTAATTCCACTTCTGTAAGGTCTTTCAATCCCCGTTTTAGATCTCATAAAATATTTTACCTTATTCCGTGTGAGTATTTGGAGACAGATGTCTGAGAGTCACAGTACATTCGACACCAGATGATTCAAAAGCTGTAGATATCCCAGGCACTTGTTTGCCTACCTGTGTGTCATGCCTCCCAACTTCTCTCCACTGGAATCTCATCTTGTATGCACAGAGAATCCCCACTTTATCTCTGAGTCTGGATCCAAAGTTTCTTGCCACTTTTGTGTTGCTTTCTTTGAGCACATCTGATTTTAACTTTCACAATGAATTTGTTTCTTAGCAATGTCCTGCCCCCTTACTAATTTTAGGAGCAGTTACTTCAATATTTTGCTGTATTATCAGTCCATACAACCCTTGTGAGGTATGAGGGCTTTGCTTTGACAGCAATTCACCATTCATCAGTTTGGAAGCATGAGAAATTTCTCGTCCTCTCAGAAGAAATGGATTAAAAGAAAAAGATCAAAGAGAGGAATTTTGTGGTGCCTCATGTGTGCGCATGCCTTCCATTCCTACAGTCTCTCAGATGTGCCCTATCTGAGGCCAGTTGGTGTAATTTTATAATCTATGCAGTTCCTCTCTTCTCTTTCATATGTATTCTCTCTCCCCCTCCAGCTCCCTCCTGTTTCACAGCACTGTAGATCATGCCTATATATATATATATATATATATCTGCAGACAATGCAGCAAGAACCAGCTGTGTTCTTTTCCAAATATCAGGATACAAAATGAAACATAGAGAAACAACTTCCCTTCCCTAGTTGTACAGACCTGACATTTTCTTTATCCTCTATCCATTTCCATTTTGGCTTTGTATAAATTTCATTAACATATGATATTTCAGTGTCCCTTCTTGATAAATGTGTAAACTTTAACTGATTAATGTAATAAACTTAATTCAAAGCATATAGGTATCATCTGGGGACTGGATGAGAATACTATCCAACAGAAAGAAAGGACAAATATGCCTGTTAACCATCCTTTATACCAGTAAAATTCTTCCAACATAAACTCTGTGTCTGATGAATGCCTTTGGTTCCAGGTAGAGGTGCTTTAAGGTAACATGTTGAACCACGAAGAAGCAGTTACTCATGACAGCTAAGGAAAATATACTGTGTCTTTGTTACTGACAGACAGGCTAAAGTCAGGGAACTCTTCAATAAAACTAATTAATGCTGTTTTGATTCCACCTACAAATGTCACTGGCATAACATTTGTAGTCATCTTAAGAAAATGTAGTCATTCCAAGCATAGAAAAACAAAATAAAGCACTTGTGAAATAAATAGCCAAGTGCTTCAATAAGATAAACTTTTTGAAACACATTTGCTGGGGGTGGAAATCTCATAATGTTACATAGGCTGTTAATTGTAAATAATTATTGACTTATCAACTTCAAGACTCCTTTGGAGTCATCTCATTGAACTCCTCTACTGCAGTAGAATTACCCAAGATAGATTGTTTTCTACCATTCTGCTGAATATACTGGTGACCAGAGATTTTACAGCTCCCTCCAGTAAATCAGCATGAGATAGCTGAGTCATACTTCTGCTTTATGGAATAACAGTTGATCTGCACTGCAGAGGTTGGAACTGGCTTACTCCTCCCTGCAGCAAAAAATAGCAGGGAGGAAGATAAAGGGCTACAAAAATGAGCAGGACAGTTAGGGCTATCCCTTGTGGAAAAGACTGAGTTCTACTTGAGCTGGGAAGGTTTATTACATGGGAGACCTCAGAGCAAGATTGGCATGAGCCAGGGACAACCAGGTCTGATTTAAATATATAAGCACAGTTACCCACTCATACTATTACCCACTGTCTTTGAGGGGAAGTGATTATGCAGCCAGGTAGCCCATGCCTCATGTGTCTACCTTGGTGAGATCACTGTTTCATGCAAAACTGAAATTTGGATCATTGGCTTTGCTGGTAGCATGAACTGCTTCCTTCCTGAAGAATATTGGGTCCATTTCCAGGATTATGACCTCTGAATGTCCCACTAGAGCCTTTGTCTTTTTAGAGCATAGCCAACTCTAAAAACATGAAGACCTCTATCCCCTGCTGCCTCGTGGGAATTTGTTCATAATTCATGGGAGACAGTGCAGACAGTTTCAGAAGTGCGCCCCTTGATGCCCTTAGGTGAATGCCCAGGTGACTGATAGCCATTGATATAACAGGGAGTAACAATGCAGCTGGCCTGACCTACCTTGCTTCCTTCCTTCCTTCCTTCTTTCCTTCCTTCCTTCCTTTCTTTTCTTTCTTTCTTCCTTTCTTCATTTCTTTCCCACGTTTTAGAAACAGCACCACCAGAAGCAGGGACTTTCACATATATAGTAAAAATGTACAGTGTCTTCAATGCAAAGTTGGACATGTGCCAGACCCCTCCCCCTCTCCACCCAGAAGCATCTTCATTTGAATTTAAAGGGGTGGATGAGTGACAGCAAGACTCTGTTCTCCTTCTGACAGGGCTTTGGCAGATCATTGGTTGTCATCAAACCTATTTCATTTCTTGCTCCCTGCCAGGAATTCCACCTACATGCCTGATGGCAATTAGTCCCTTGTAGGTGCTAATGAATAAAACACAGCATGTAGACTTCACGAGGACGAGAAGCCCACGATGCAGATCCAGAGAGTCACTCTAAAAATCAGTCCCCCACTCCAAGCCCCCCTCAAGTATAGCTCTCACTCTGTCCAGCCACATACTGGAGCCAGCCAGCACCCTCCTGCTTCTCCCATAACCCTCTTCTTCTGTATACTTAGGCATAGGAAACAGAAATTAGCTGTCTGGTGAGGACCCAGAGATCAATGTTTTAGAACATAAATTGTGACCTGTGTTTTTCTGTTATGATCATAGGCTATGATGGTGTCAGTTTGAACCAGTCTGGGTTGGGGCATCTGAGCTGAATCTGCAAAACTGCGTGTTTTGAAAGACATATTAAAAACAAATCACTGGAGAGAATTTTGCAGTGAGGAGCAAGGTGAATTATCAGTGGTTCTCAAGCTTGCTAGTAATCAGATGTTCCTAACAGCATTCCTAGTGTAGAGTCTCCAACCCTATCTCTAGAAATTCTTGGTCAAGAGGCCTAGAGCAGAGCCAAAAGATTTATAATAAAAAAAAATTTCCTAGATGAATCTGACACTCAAACAGGATGTGCTATCCTGATTAACTGAGCTTTTGTGTCCCATTCAACACAAAAACTCCAGAACTAGGAGTTAAGTGAAAGATCAACCTTAGAAAGATTTCTAAGAGAAACTAATTTGCTATCAGAGAAAACTGTATTTCAGTATAATTGAGTGTGTGTGTGTGTGTGTGTGTGTGTGCGTGTGTGTGTGTGTATGTGTTTGGTTCAGGATCTCACTGTGCAGTTCAGACTCATAGTGCTCCCCCTATTCTCAGGCTCTCCAGTGCTGACATCACAGGTGAGCTCCACCACACCAGATCTCGGTGGCTGGCTCATTGTGTCCAGCATGATCTGTGGTGCTGGGAACTGAACCCTGGTCCTCACACTTGCACTAATGGATTTTCTGTACATCCTCTGCATTTTAATGCACTAAAAGACATTGCTTAGAGAAAAAGAGATGATGGGCCTCACAGGGCTGTCACTTTGACAGTCCAAAAGATAAAATAGATTAAGAAACCCTGACACTCTAAGGATCAGTTTATTATTCATATTTTGCATGCACACAGCTATTGTCTCTCTAGGATCTCAAAATACCCTATCAAATTATCATAACTAAAAAGCTTGCCTTGATACATGCTTGCAGCTTGGTCTCCTATGAGGACAGAAAACCAAAGAAAATAGCAAGGAAGAATTTTTCTTCCAGTTTTCATAAGCCTCAAAGGTTCAGATCATTTAAATAAGATTCCCTGGAGCATTCAAACTCCATCATGTTTATCAGAAAGAGAACTTAATCCAAACCCTTTGAGGTTTGTCCTTCTCTGTTCAATATCTATTTCAGCAAAACAATCATGGTTCTAAAGTATAACAGTGAAGCAAGGAAGAAAAGAGAGATTTTTCCTTCTGATAATGAAATGGGCAGGTGCAGTTGAGACTGAAAGGCCATAATTAAAACATTGTTCATCTGAGGCATGGTAGACGTCCATGCAAGACTGCACAAATCCTCCCCCTGCCCCACATGCCCAAGTTCAAGGTTTTGGCAGGAAAGGAAGCTGAAGGTGCCCTGCCATTCAATAAACAGAGCCCTGAAGCCTGAACTTTAGTACCCTAGAAGTGCACATGGAGGAAATTCTACACTGCTGAACCGGTAAAATTGGTTTGGGTAAAGCCCATGCATTTAAAAACCACATAAGAAAAAAAAGAAGAAGAAGAAGAAAAGAAAAGAAAACAAATGCATTTTAATTGAACCTATAGTTATGTGGTAGGACTTATGCATATATTAGATTTTTGAAAACCTAATCAAATAAGCATTATTCCTATTATATAGATGAAAATTTAATCATGGAATATTATATAATATATCTATTGAGAGAGTCTAATATGTTTTCTTTTTAACTGCCTTGTTTCTAGGATGGACAATGACTACATGATCTTGTCAGAATAAATTGACTAAATGAAGTGTCTAGAACAAGGTTAGCACATCATCTTCTCTCACACCTGTAGCAAAAATCATAAATTGATTTATTGTATGTATTGTTTTTCCTCCCAGTCCAGAAAGGTGCTCTGTGAAACATTTCAGAAAACTGGTACCAGCCCATAGGTGACACCTTGAGCCCCAGAGAGGGCAGGTGGAGAGGACAGGGTGAGAACACATAGGAGGCAGGTAGTCTATTCTAGTGAGAGCCTTCCTTCCTGGGTTTTAACTTCCTCCGAGGAAAGAAGGGCAATTCTATACAATGGCTTACACCCCTTAAGAGATAGCCCAAATAACTGAGAAAAGATTATTCTCTGATAAGATTTCTTTCATGCTATCTCATAGAATCATTTGTAGGCTCTAGATTTAAAAATAAATAGAGTACACTAACAGAAAGAATTTAATCTCTGTGGAAGCAGTGACTTACTCCTTGAGTGGAGGTTAAGGCAGATTTCTTTCTTTCTTTCTTTCTTCTTTCTTTCTTTCTTTCTTTCTTTCTTTCTTTCTTTCTTTCTTTCTTTCCTTCTTTCCTTCTTTCCTTCTTTCCTTCTTTCTTTCTGTTTTCATTTAGTACAGCTTTCCCACATCCCTTTGTGGGTAGCTGCCTCCTCTGCATATGCGTAAACCAGCTGTCCTTTGGAATGACACAGGCCCCCACAGTGTCATGGGGTAAGACTGGTGGGAGTTGACTGAGAACCTCAAACAGCTATGGCAGCTGAAGCTACTGCCAATTGTTGGCCAGGTAGTGCCCTGTCAGAGTTCAAAGTCAGAAGGCCAAGGCCTTTGACCTGGACAGCTGTCTTTCAGAATGCAGGCCAAGGAGTGCGGAGGCCCAATATAGGCAGGGAGTCAATCAAGATAACTTAAGAGGGGGAGGAAAAAAAAAAGACTCTGCCTTTGCTCGAGTTCTCCAGATTGGCTCTCCAGATGGCCCTCTCTTCTCTGGTAAATTATGCAACAAGCTGCTTCAGCCGAGTTTTGCAGACCTGGATGATCTTGAACTGATTTCAACAAACGGGCAGACTCGTGGGGTTGCAGGGCTTTTTCCTAGTCCTTTCATCTTAGGAAGAGCACAGAGGAAGGAAAAAGCAAATAATTCCTAGTGTGCATCACAGTAAAAGAACAATACACATAGAGAAAAGTATCAGTGCTTTATGTCTACCTTTTTAAAGGAATGATTTTGAAGGAATAAGAGGCTGTCCTATTAGAAAAGGTTAGAGTTCATCATAATTACTCCACAAAGAGGAATCCAGCCTTGTACAATCTCACTAAGTAAGTTGCAGAATCATTCCATAGTAATAGTGCTAGAATAGAAAGGTGGGAAGAGTTGCTTTTCAGCATAAAGAGGTATGAAGGTCTCACTCTCTGTTGCTGGTAATATTTCCTCGAGCTGAAATCAATGTTTATTTTTTGATTTACAGAGGGTCCCCTCTCCCTGCACGTTCATGGTGGAGGCAGGACAGATTGGCTTATCAGGACTGGGACTAGCCCCATACTGAAGATTAGGTGAGGGTGAGCAGTAGGTGTCAGAGCTACTCTGTGTCTCTGTCTCCTCTGTGGTCTCAGTGCTGACACAGCTTCTGCTTCTCCCTTCAGCATGTAGAGGCTCTAAGACTAGATTTGACCCTTAGGAGGAAGGAAATCACAGTGGGAACAAGAAGCACATGGGTTGTGGTGGAGCCCAAAGCTACAAAACAAGTTTTAGGAGAGGGGAACAACCCATTAAAAAGTGTAACCCAGGAACTAAAGAGATAAAGAAAACAGATCGAAGTTTGTTGTTGCAAAATTATTTCTCAAGGAGACACAAGTATAAAAAAGCTAAATTACAATTCACTCAGTTGTTCACTTATTGCAAGTGTAATGCCTTAATTGCACTTAATGGCTTACAGACTTCACATTATACATTGAGATGCAAATGGGAGCGTGACATGGTTTCTATCCATTGTCCAGGGTATGGTGAGATGTCAGGAAGGGAATTAAAACAGGTGACAAATCATCTGAAAAGGAAACATTGGGGAGCACAGGAGAAGGACTACAGAAATTTAAGGAAAAGAAGCTCAAAAGAAGAGGGGACACTTGTGTTGGATTAGGAAGTGGACCAGGGTTTCTCTTATGTCAAAGGGGAGAGAGTGTGTGTAAATAAATAAATAAATAAATAAATAAATAAATAAATAAATAACAGAAACTTACCTGCATTGTTTAGGGTTGTCTAGAGGAACAGAAATACTAGGAAAATTATCTATCTGTCTGCCTATCTACCTACATATACAGGGTGTTTTTCAGATGGGCTCACAGAATCAGAGAAGAAGAGTCAGCAGTGGAATCTAAGTGCAATAGTCAGAAGATCCAGCAGCTGCCAGTCAATGAAGCTGAAAGCCACAGAACAGGATAGACCAAGGGTCAGTAGCAGTCCTAGACTGAACACCAGGAAGCTCTGGGAGAGTCGCTGGTGTGAGTCTGTATTGAAAAGGTGAAGAAGTGGAATCTGTAGTCCACATGCAATACTAGTACCAAAAGATACTAGTACCAATACTAGTACCCACACCCAACTGGGTACAGCGAAGTTTTCCAGAACAAGCCAGCATTTTCCTTATTCTCTTTCATTCCATCCAGGCTTCAAGCCTGTTGTATGGTGTCACTCACAACAGGGTGGATCTTCTTACTCAGTTTTAGCTCACAAATCAGACACTACCACAAACACACCCTGAACTGTGCTTTCCTAATCTGCTAAGCACCACTTAATCCAGCCATGTTAACATTCTCCTTTAACCATTACTCTACCAGTACTGACTAAGAGTAATTTACCTTCCAGCTACTATGCAAATTTCTGCTCCTACTTCAGCATTATTTCTTGATTGATGTCTCTGTCTTTATTGCCTCCAATTCCTCTGCTCACATTTCATCCCAAGCCACCCTGACCAGGATTTATCCTTATGTCCTTCACCACAACCATTTATATCAAAAATATTAATGATTTCCACATTTCTATATACAATAGCCAATTTTATTTTTACTTGCCCCATCAGTTGGTCAACAACTTCATTCAGAGCAAAAGAGGTGCAATTAGTTGCTATCCTTGGACTGTTGGTAGAATTGATTATCCTAACAAACCAAGATATGCAATCATTCTCTAACCATCATTAAGCACAAGTCTGCACTTTTTCTTCACTGATACTTTTATGTTCTTTGACTTTAAGTTTGCTACATGTAGTTTTCTTCTTTCCTCAGTTCGGTTGTTCTCAGTCTCCCACAATGTACTTCTCTTTAATTAGATGGGGATCTCAGGGATCAAACTTTTTTTCTTGTCTTCAGAACCTAGTTTCCTGGTGATCTCATCCAGTAGCATGACTCTAATTCATCCATACAATGATTTCCCTCTACTGTGTCACCATAGTTGAAAATTTCTCCCAAATTCTAATATTCAGTTACATAAGAACATCATCTATATAATCTCAACTCTTATTGTGTTCCCAAATCTGCTTTGCTATGCTTCATATTTCTGTTAATATGGCTCTATCTTTTTATTGTTTAGATAAAAACTTTAAGGTCATCCTTCATAATCATATTCTCAAATTCATTTCTTCCCTCATTCCCTCTCCCCTCTAGTGCTATCTTTGTACCCCCATGCAGGGTATCATCAAATGGCACCATCTCTTTCTCTAACTATTTCCAGAAACCAGGTTGGTCGCAATGATCTCGATCAATAATTTGATAATTATACCTACTTCCCTGCTTCTGATCTTGTTCTGATGTAGAATCATCCCAAATTAAACCAGCCAGTATGATTTGGCAAAATATGTAAGATCTAGTCACTTTTCTGCACAAACTTCTTCAAAAATTCCTGTCTTACTTACAACATAAGGACAAAATCCTAGTAAAACCAAACAATCCCCCAATTTCCCTTTTCATTATTCTCCATTATGTGCAAGTCCATATTCACAGCATGGTGCAGTGGATATTTTCACAGCGGAGTCTAACTTGACTTTCCCACTTTCAAGTTCTCCCTGCTTTCTCTTCACTCTAATCCTAAAACTAAGGCCACTCTCTTTAAACTTAGTGTGTCGAGCGCCATTGTCTGAAATTGCTCTTATTGCAATGTTTCTTCTCCTTCTTTCCTTATTGGAAGAATCTCACTCATATATCAAGCTTAATTTATTTATTTATTTATTTATTTATTTATTTATTTATTTATACAGGTCTCACTACACAGCTCAGGCTCATAGTGATCCTCCTGATTTCTGCCTCCCTAGTGCTGGGATTACAGGTGAATGCCACCATGCCTGGACTCCATCACCAGCTCAGCGTGCCCAGGACTAGGGTTGGCGTGGCATGCAGTGCCAGGGATTGAACCCTGGCTCCTGCATTTACCTAAGCAAGCACTTAGTTCACTTAGCTATATCGCTGGCCCCCACGCTTATTCTGATTATCAGGTTTTTATCCTCTCAGCTACGGAACAACATTGACTATCTCCCTATGTTCTGTTTTGTTTTTTTCAGTTATTAATGTATCTGCCATTAATATAAGGCTGCATTTACTGAGAGTTCACTTTGTCTCAAAAAAGAATTCAGAACTCATAAACAGTTACAAATACAGCACAATAATATAAATATTAGAATTTAGAGAAGAGTGAGAACCTCAAGGAATGGCACTGATTCAAGAAGCCATCCTACAGAGCTCCATAGATTGGCTAAATGTTGAATCTCAAATTTAGCATTAACTTTTCTACACTCAGGATTAGGAAAGAATAGGAGCTGTTTTACCATTTCGCCTGTTCATAAAACAAACCTCTAAAATAGGGGAGTGATCACTTATATTACTGTTTATAAAATTTCAAATTATTATTAATACATGTTTTGGTGCATGTACATAACACATCTTAATAATATTTAATTTCCTTCCCTTCTACTTTC
>PVKN010044451.1:0-10085 GCA_004027915.1 Capromys pilorides
TAAGACCTCTTTGTTGGCATACAGACATATTTATAGTGAAGTTCTTGTATCACAGGAGTACAGCTTGATGAATAATGTTCACAATTTTAATTCCTTAAAAATAAGAAGGTTAAAACTGATGACATTTTGGTTCATTTCCTCTTTTCCAACCACTTAAAGCAAGCTGTATAACCTTTATAGTTCACTTTTCATATATAGCATCTTTAATATTTTATGCCATTCAAACTTCTTTAAGAAGAACAGTTAACATTTGCCTATTGTTGCAAAGAATGGTTCAACTTGACTACAGGATATTAAAGCTAGTTGGAGCCTGCTGCAGCACACCAGTTCTTGTCTTTCTACCTACCCAAGATAATGGGTTACTCTTAACCCTTCCCCATTCATCCGATACCTTGGAGCTCTTCCAAAGCGACAGAGACTTAACATTCTGTGAGAGGTCAATGTTACCAAAGAATCATTCTTGTCTGCCAATTCTATAAAGGAGAAACTGAGGCTTATGATGGTCAAGGTGATTGTTCCAGGTCATCCGGTCAGATGGCCCTTCATGGAGCCTCATTACGTGCTCCCTGCTCAGGTGGAAGCCACAGGAAATACCTGGCCTTTTCTAGCTTTTCCTCCACCTCCTCTCCAGCCACCCACCTGGATCTACAGGAGGATACATCCCAGTCTTGCCCCCTGTGGGGTGAGGGGCAAGGCTGGGACGTATCCTCCTGTAGAGGGTTGAGAGCCAGCGGGGCAGCAGTCATTGGTGAGCAGCTTACACAGGCTGCAAGATGAGCCAACTCCAGCCTCCGCTCCTCTCCCTGAGTGGCAGACACTGGTAATGGCTCCTCTTCCCCCACTCCTAATGGTATCTTTTTTTCCTTTTCATCATCTATTTTCGTTCACATAGCAACTCACTTTGTGGGAAAATGACTCATTCCTAGTCCAAGAGTAGACAGATCCTAGACAAATGAAGTAATTCCACCTTGTGAGTGATTGGTCCAGGATCAGGCTCTCCATCTGGCCAATGAGAGCTGAAGAGAAATTTGGGGGTAGGTACAGGAGCTTTTCTCCCCTAAGAAAGAGGCAACCTTCATTGTCCTGGATAACAGGGACCCACATATGGCAGCTCTAGTTGCTGCTATCCCCTTGTGCCAGCCTCAAGAAGGAACGGACTCATGAGGGACAGCTGAGCCAAGCACACCAAGGGGCAGCCAGAATCCTAGCCACCCCCCATCTCTGACTTTCCTATTAGAGAGGAAATGTATTTCCTTACAGCTGCAATTCATTTGAGTTTTATATTGCTTGACGCCCAAACTATCTTAGGTGATAAATACTTCCAGTACATCTTCCACATCAGTAATTGTACAACAGGAATCACACCACTTCCCAGTTCAAGTCTTTCAGTGGTGGTGGTTTCTTCTATTCTTCCTCTGCTTTTTGTATCCTCCTTTTTTCTAGCTCTTAATGTCCAAAACAGTACCTTGTACTCTATTAGTGGTTTAAAAGTGGAAATTTTGGGCAGTGGATATAGCTCAGTAGCACAGCACCTGCCTGGCAAGTACAAGGTTCTAAGTTCAATTCCCTGTACCAAAAAAAGCGTCGCGGGGGGGCGCGGCACCCAGCTGCCCCATATGAGAGTAGTTGTGCTTTTAATATTCACTGATGGATTAAATCATGGCAAAAATAAAAACAACTGCAAAGCTTTTACATGTGTTTGTGTTTATCCATCACAACAGCATTTACATCCATTTGAGAAATATTCATACTTGTGTGTCTCAGACACACTGTGCATCCTGCTTGGGGACAGCACTGGCTGCCGTGTGGTTTCCAGATGCCTTGAGTGGAGGGGTCCAGAAGTTGGCAACCATCTGAGAGTCCTTTTGGTGCTCCAGGAACCTGTGTTGCAAGTGGGCCTTGCGTCTTGCTGTGACCACACAGGAAATGGGACTGTGTACCTCTCCCTTTCGGCTTCCCAAGAAATGAGAAGCAGGGAGGCCTGAGAGCACCAAATCTTTGAGGGTGCAGAGCCTAGGTAGAAGGCAGATGCTGACAGCCCCAAATAACACGGAGCATACTTCAGATGCCGCGTGTGGTGTGTGGTTTAGGAGTGGCTGGAATTACACCCTCGGGGCCGAGCCAACATTGTCTGAGCCTGAGCTGAGCCTGGACCCTGCTAAAGCTAGGGCTGAGTGGGGGGTCTCGGAGCTGCTCAAAGTGGCAGTGAGGGCAGGAGGCTGGTCTCTTGCCAGAGATGAGGTACAGGGCCTTTTGCTTTCCCAGCCATGTGTGTGCATTGGTTCATTTTCCCATTCAGCAATGCGGCCCATCAGGCTACTTCCAAACACTTGTGGAACTGTGCAGCTCCTTAGTCTGACACAGGGACCAGGGAAGAGGGGGCCCAGCCCTGACCCCAGAGCTACATATATCCCTTGTACAGCTGGAAGCAGGATGAAGCATATACTAAAGTTTCTCTGGGTATAGCCAGGCCAGAGATGTCTTGGCCCTTTGGTCTGGGGGAGAAGAGAAGAAAGAGAGAATGGGAAATGTTTTCTAGGAGATAAGTGGTTATCTTTCGAGAATGGCTCTCAAGGGACAAATAGGAATGTGCCAGGAAGTTCACTGAAGAAAGGCCCCTCCAGGCAGAGGGCCAGTGGAAGAAGAGATTGGTTCTGTCTTTGGGTGGGAAAGCCCTCAGTGATTTTTGGTGCTCACTTGTCAACAATGGAGAGGTGAGCAGAGGTGGTTTTTGTTGGTTTCTATTCTGTGTTTTGGGCATTAGGGATTAAATCAAGGGCCTTGTGAATACTAGGAAAATGTTCTACCTCTGAGCTATACCCCCAGTCCAAAGTGAAGTTTTTCAGAGGGAAAGATGGAACTTCTTGCCATAAAGTTCTTAGAAGATGAAAAGACTATTTTGGAAAACAGACCAAACTATTCATCTTCGGAGCCTGGGTTGTCCTGACTTTGATCAGCAAAGGCTGAGTGAGGGATATCTGGAACTGGGAGTGAAAGCAGTTAATGTGACTGCACAGAATGGGTATTGTGGGGAAGCAGGACCAGAGCCAAGGGAACAGAGAAATGAAGAAAAGTATTCTAACTGGGGTACACAGGTCTATCCCACGGCTCAGCCAGCAGGGTACTGAGTCAGTCTGACTCCTGACAGAGGGTGGCTACTAGAGGTGTTTAAGCATGGGGTCAGAAGAGGCATGGCTGTACCAGCTGAGGGGACCAGGAATCAGAGGGGAGGCAGGCCAACCAGTCAGGGGGCTTCCGTGCTCAGAAGAGAAAGTACTGACACTGAGCTGAATGAGAGCTGGAAATGACAGAAAGGAGAAGAGATGGTTTCAGAGCAAGTTCTGAGGCATGCAAGGCCTCAGTGACAGAAGATGGTTGGAAAGAGGAGCAAGGAGCAGGATGGCCAGTTTCTGAAATGTGAGAACAAGCCGATGGCCAAGCCTCCATGGGAGATGGACAGCCCTAAGCGCTCTCCATCCAGTCTGGAAAGACAGGGAACAAGGTGCCTGCTGCTCTCAAGTCAGACCCTTGCAGCGTGCCTCTTAACGGTCTGCTTCCCTTCTGGCTGCTTGGCCTCCAGCTTCTTCCTGTCTAGCCCAGCCCCTGGGGACTAAGGGATCCAAATGAATAGGAGATGGGATCAGGTCACCACTCTGCTGGAAACTTTTCAAAGATCCCTACTGCCTATGTCTTAGCTTGGCAAATAAAACCAGCTATAACCTGACCCCATGAGCCTCCCTTGTCTCAGTTCCTTGGCATCCTTCACCAGCCACAGGGAATCAGAATCATAACAATGGTGACAGCCAGCAGCTACCTAGCATTGGCATGTGCAGGTGGTGGCCCCAGAACTTTATTCTCAAGGAAATAGTGGAAGTCTGGTGTTGCCCAGAAGGGACCCCATGCCCTTGCTGTGTACCTCTGCACCCAGTTTTTTCAGTTTGGAATCCAGATCTCCTTCCAGCCATCTGATGTACAGCTACCGATCATTAGCTCGGGCCATCTCATGAACTGAGCCTTCAGTGTGTACCAAGTATGGTTAGGGAGAGAGACACATGAAGGGACAATGATGACCAGGTAAGTGCAGTGACTGAGATGTTAAGGGGACACAGAACATGGGTCCAAACCAGAGGTCTTTGAGAAACATTTCAGGAAATTGAAGGAATCTGGTGGCTTCTCAGGCTGGCCCTTTGCACTCTCACTGGGTTAGCTCTGGAATGGCAATCATGGGGAATTTCCAGAGATCTGAGAAATCTGGACACAGACCTGAGTTGGCCAAGCTGGGCAAGATCCCTCTCTCAGGCTCCTGCCATTCCTACTCTGCCTGCATCCTAAGTGACCACCATATTCAGAGAGATCTGCATGGCTGCCTTTTGAAGTCACAGTAAAGAAGGCAGGTGTGGTCTACCTCAGCACTTGGATCCAGTAGCTGCTCCTGGGACAGCTTGCACACAGATCCTTAGGACTGGCACAGTGAAAAGCTTGTGGGATGAAGAAGACAAAGAAAGGCAGCCTCGTTCCTATTGTTCTTCCACCAGTGTCAGGCTTGCACTCGCTGCCTTCCTGCGCCTGGCTCAGGTCCCCCAAGGACAGGACTCTGTAGCCAAGGCTGGGGCTGTTGCTTTCACATTTAGTGTAGGAACAGCCTAGTGCTAAAGGCATTGCCACAGTGAGGTCCCAAGCCACTCCCCAGACTGGTTGGAACTGCCTGCCTTAAGGCTCCTGAGGAATAAGCTAAGGGCTTATACTCTAGTTTGAGGTACAAGAAGGAAGAATACCTGCAAGGCCTGTGTGTGGCCTAAAATGGTGTTGGGGGTCGTTTAGGATTTTCTATGGGTCCTAAGCCCCTTCTACTCTCTCTAGGCTGGGGGCTCCTCAATACTGTGAAATATATAACTCTAGGATGGTCTGAAGCTAGAGGTCTTAGAGGACTATTCCAGGAAGGCTTAAGGACTTTGGAAATAGCTCAGGATGGCCTCCTGAATCCTCGTGGGGTTAACATGGCCCTTTCTCTCTAGAGCTCTGGAAGCATAATTATGGGACCCTTTCAGTCCCAACCTTCTCTCCTAAGCTGAGTACTTGGTAAGCTCTTGTTCCACAACTGTTGCTTGCCTTGCAGTATATCTGGGCTAGTGGTACCTCTGCAGAGCTGGGGTTGGGGGCAGGGGGTCTTGGGGGGGATCTGGTGCAAACAGCTTTGGACAAGGCTGGGAATTTCCACTCCTATCTAGAGAGCCATCAATGCTGTGTGCCCTGACCTGGGCCTTTGGCCTCCAAAGGGCAGTGGGAAGGCCGGCCCCAGGGCCAATCCCTGGTCATTAATCCCTCCTGCCAGTCTGAATATCCACCCAGTGTGGTCAGACAAAGGGCTGCCCAGCCCAGCCAGTGTGTTCCTCCTGCCCCAGGGGCTCCACTCAGACGCTGGGCCGCCTGGAATCCAGCCCCATGAGAAAGGGGCCACCTTCACTGGCCATCTTATGCCCGGATGCTCAGCCGCATCACGTCCGGCCCAGGGCCTGTGAAAAGAGGGCCCAGCCACGCTGAAAACACGGATTAGCCCTTGGGCCACCCCTGACACTGGCCTGCTCTGCTCTGGGAAGCAGGCCCAATGGAAAGGGCCAGAAAGGCACAAAGAACTAGAAAAAGTCTAAGTTCTCACCCTTTTGGCTCAGGTCCCCATCCACTCTCCTTAGGCCCAGTATAACCAACTAAGCATTCAGTATCACTTGTCAGACATGCCCCAGGTTGCATACATGGGCTAGAAAATCGAAAGTACAAGAAAACTGCAGTTGGCTATAGGAGGCTATATTGCACTCGCTGCCTTCCTGCGCCTGGCTCAGGTCCCCCAAGGACAGGACTCTGCAGCCAAGGCTGGGGCTGTTGCTTTCACATTTAGTGTAGGAACAGCCTAGTGCTAAAGGCATTGCCACAGTGAGATCCCAAGCCCACTCCCCAGACTGGTTGAAACTGCCTGCCTTAGGCTCCTGAGGAATAAGCTAAGGGCTTATACTCTAGTATATGAGCCAGTGACCTCTTCACTCTCTGGAGGCATATGACAGAGGCTATAGTGGAGTGCTTCTTTGGAGGGGCTGTACCCCTGAAGGGAAGAGGGCCCAGGAGGCGGCTGAGGTGCCATCAGCACTCTCTGTGCCTGAGTTGAGTGCAGGATTATGCTACAGTTGGATGAAAATATGTCCTGGTTTCTTCCTGTCCTCCCGGCTAATACTAGAAATGCCTGTTTTGTAGTCAGAGAAAAAGACTCTTACCAAGTGCCAATTCAGGCGAGGCACTTTGGGATAAGATTCACAGCAATGCTGAGGAAACATGGTATTGCTTCTATTTGACAGGTAAGAAAACAGACACAGATGGGAGGCTGCTCTGCTCTTAGAACTGGACTCTGTGCTGCTATGGTTGTTTGCCTTGCCCTCCTCTCAGTGAGCTGTCTGCAGCGACTGCACTGTCCTGTGTTCTTTACAAACTGAGCCATGGCAGCAAAATGCTCAGCAGAAAGGGTACTGAGGCAGAGACTATTCTGTTTCAGCACAAACCTGGCTGATTCTCTGTTGCTGTGGGTAGGACACTGTCTCTAAATCTCCATCATGCGCTTCCACAGCCCCCTGACCAACTCTCTCACAGCTTGTCACTGTCCATCTTCCCACTAGGTTGCAATTTGCATCATCTCTACCTTGCTTTGAGCATTCACAAAGGGCCTGGCCCCATGGAATGATGCTGGCTGAACTGGGGCCAGAAGAATTGAAGGAAAGAAAGATCTGTGGTAATGTGGCATTGACAGGAACTGATAAAGGCCTGGATGTAGGAGCTGAGGCAAGAAAAGAGGACATCCACTTGAGATCTGTAATTCTGGGAGGAGACTAGGATGTGGTTGGAGTCTACTGGGTTAAGCAAGAGAAACATTTTCTTTCAATGACCATCCATGTGGTAGTGTTCAATGGGAACCTGGACATATTCACCAGGTCAAGAGAGAAGCCAGGAGTCCATTTGGTAGCTGAAGTGTGGGGAGCCACAGAAACTCCAACATAACCTATTAGATTCTAAAGCCTCCACTTTAAAGGATGGTAGGGGAAGCATAATGGAGCTGTGCTCTGACCTCAGGTTTCATTCTAACTCTGCCATGATTAGCCTTAGTTTCTTTATTCACAAAGATTGAATACACCTCACAGAAATGCTCAACTAAAATAAAAGAACGTATTTAACATGTTTACCAAATACAAAATGCTTAATAATAGTGGCTGTGACATTACCAGTTGCAACTGAAGCTGGAAGAAGGCCCTTGGACTTCAGGTTTCAGCTGGAATCTTGACATCCTAAGCCACAGGACAGTTGAAGTGAACTTTGGTCACTTGTAGGGGCATAAGGTCTACTTCATCAGGGCTAGACGAGGGTAGGACAAGCGAGGCCCCAAATTTCAGTAGGCCCTGACGCTCATGGGCTGATCTTATACTTGGGAGTCCCCAGAACTTAGCATAAACTTAGCACAGTAGGCCCCTCACCTGCCTCACTGTACTCCCAGTCATTCTCCCTGCAGAGGTCTCTTGATCTTGCTTGACCACAAAAGCAGGAAAGGCTTTAAGGTATGCTCCTTTACCTTTCAGTTCCTTCTGGATTATGGTTGTGGGTGGTATTTAACAAAAACTGCCACGACCCCTTAAATCAATGAGCAGAGCGGCCCCTTCCTCAAAAAGCAGCTCTCTTAGACCTTCAGCCTCTCACACTGGTTAGCGCTTCTTGGAACTCAGAGGGCTGCGTGGAGCTGTGTGGAGCAACTTCAAATTTTGGATTTGGGGAGAATTGTTGATTTAAAGCAACTGGTCCACTTCTTATAATTTTGATTTCACCAAGGTGATTTCTCATGAGGCCCAATGTAAGGTGGTGACTGGAATGTGGGCGAGAAAGCACAAGAACAGTGTCTCTGACCTGGGGTCTCCAAATATGCAACCAGCGTCTGCCTTTCTCTGTGTTTCCTAATGTTGAGACTGACATGTCCCTGACCAGCCACAAAGAGCACTGAGGGCTGGCAAGACTTCTGTCATTCCTGTCCCAGCTGGGGATGGAAGGATGGCAAGAGGACGGAGGGGACCTGTCTGCTGGGAGAAGCAAACTGCGGTGAGGTCCAGGAAAATGCCCTGAATGGATGGATTTGTGGTTGAGACTGACCAGAGAAGCGAGGGGGAGGGCAAAAGGAGACAGATTGTGGGATGGGACTGGCCCAATGGAGACAGGGAAGCGGTGAGGCAGGGTCTAAGAGAAACGGACCCAAAGGGGCGAGAGGCCCAGGGAAAGAGGGAGGGAGGGGCGACGGAGAGGCGGCTGCGAGGAGGGAGCGCGGGAAGGGGGCAGGGGCACAAGCTGGAGGCGCTGGCCAGCAGGGAAGGTCCTAGCCCTCGCCTGGGGGTGGCAGGCCCCGTCCATAAAAGGCGCGTCCAAGGGCCCTGTCCTCCCCAGCCGCGGGCAGGGGCTGCCGTATCCCAGGGGCCGGCGCAGCGACATGGACCCGCCCGCCGCTTTCTCGGGCTTCCCTGCCCTGCCCTCGGTCGCGCCGTCGGGGCCGCCGCCTTCGCCACTGGCTGAGGCCGAGTCGGACCGGGGGTCTGAGCAGGGGGCGGCTGGCAGCGGGGACGCGGAGCCCAGCCCGGCACCCGGCCAGGGGCGGCGGCGGCGGCGGCCCCTGCAGCGCGGAAAGCCGCCCTACTCGTACATCGCGCTCATCGCCATGGCGCTGGCGCACGCCCCGGGACGCCGCCTCACGCTGGCCGCCATCTACCGCTTCATCACCGAGCGCTTCGCCTTCTACCGCGACAGCCCGCGCAAGTGGCAGAACAGCATCCGCCACAATCTCACGCTCAACGACTGCTTCGTCAAGGTGCCCCGCGAGCCGGGCAACCCGGGCAAGGGCAACTACTGGACGCTCGACCCCGCGGCTGCCGACATGTTCGACCACGGCAGCTTCCTGAGGCGCCGCAAGCGCTTCAAGCGCGCCGAGCCGCCCGTGCCCGCGCCGCCCGCGCCGCCGCCGCCGCCGCCCTTCCCCTACGCGCCCCCCGCGCCGGGCCCCGCGCCGGCCCCGCGCCTCTTCCGAGTCGACAGCCTGCTGAGCCTGCAGCCCGAGCTGGCGGCGCTCGGCGCGCCCGAGCCGCCCTGCTGCGCCGCGCCCGACGCCTTCCCGCCCTGCGCGGCCGCCGCCTCCCCGCCGCTCTACGCGCCGCCCCCCGACCGCCTCGGGCTGCCCGCCGCGCGCCCCGGCCCCGGGCCGCTGTCCGCAGAGCCTCTGCTGGCCCTGGCGGGGCCCGGCGCGCTCGGTCCGCTCGGGCCCGGGGAGCCCTACCTGAGGCAGCCGGGCTTCGCGCCGGGGCTGGAGCGCTACCTGTGAGGACCCCGCGGGCTGGAGCCGGGGTGCGCCCGGCTCCCCCGGCCAGAAGAGGGCGGCGTCGCCGGCGCTCGGCGCACCTAGGGCCCCAGGATCGCCACAGGGCTGCGCGCGCCCGCTGAGACCCTCACTGCCCCCAGTTCCGCCTTCAGACTGAAGCGTCCCTTCCAGTTCGCTAGCCCTGGTGTCTTCTTCCTCTACCCGTGAGCGAGCTGTCGGTGGGTCCCCACGCCACCTCCAGCAGAGTCCCTCAAACCCAGGTGCCCTGGAGGGCTCCTCGGAAGCTTCCCTCCAGTCTCAAGCTGCCTGCTTCCTGACTGCTTGGGCAGCCCCTCTCATGGCCTCTTGGGTCCTCGCGTCTTCCCTCATCTCCCCACAGTCTCTCCCCGCCCTCACCTCACCCTACTTACCTGCGTGTCCTCAGTCTCTTACTGGGAGGGCGCTCCCCTTCCACGTAGCCTCACGGGCTGCTGTTCACCAGGCTCTGAGGACAGTTCTAGATCTCAGAGACCACCACACCAAGAACTCCTGACTGAAGGGAGGTGCGGGGTATCACTGGACCCCTATGTCTACCCTGTCTCCTGGAAAGCATAGGACTCACCGAGGTATTATTTTTTAATTAAAGTTGACTTATTAAACAGGGATTGGTGTGCTGGTGGTGAATTGGAGTGGCTGGGGAATTGGGGGAGTGGCTGGGGAGGAC
>PVKN010044452.1:0-10088 GCA_004027915.1 Capromys pilorides
AATGTTAAATGATATTAAACCAAATAACGTAAAGCTGAACTTGAACTCTCGGGATAAACAACAACTTGGTTGTAATCTATGATGTTTTACGTAATTCCAGATTTGCTTTTAATATTTTGTTTAAAACTTTTAAATTTTGAGTATAAAATCGGCCTCAGTTATCTTTTTCATTCTTTGGTCAGAAAGAATTGCCATGGCCTCGAGGATACTAGGTAAGCAGCGCAGCTTAGGGTTTGAGTCTTCCTAAGTGTCTCAGGCATCTGTTCTGAATCAGCTATTGAGCTTTTGAGTATCAGCTTTCGCCTAGCCAGTGTCAAAAGGGAAATTAGAGATGCAACATTTCAGTCAATAAGGAAAAGTTCCCCGGGGGAACCGTACCAGGAAGCTGCACCCCGAGAGGCAGGAGGAGAATAGAGGCATCACAGAAGAGTCGCTTCAAAAAAATGTAGGACGCTAACTACACTGAATGCTAATTACAGGCCAGTAAGATGAAATTTGGAGCATATTATGTCACATGGAAGTGACAGCAGGAAAGGCAGTTTTAAGAGACTGAGGAATACAGAAAGCCAATGGGAAGTGACTTACCTATGAAAAGAGAATAATCAAAATAGTGGGTAAACACTGTTCCCTTTCAACACCCCAAAAACAGCTGTAAAACAACAAAATGCCTTCTATAAATTTTTAGAAATTCCTGAACTTGAGGGGCAGAAAACAGGAGGATCACTACAAGTCCGAGCTGCATAGTGAGACTCTGCACACACAAAAAAGAAATTCCTAAAATGTGGGAATTTCGTATGGAAGGGACTTATCAAGTGCTGTGGACCTGGTGTCATGTATGTATTCGGAAGGGCCTCTGTGAGATAGCACAGAGTTGTGAATACACAAGGAAGCATAGGAACCACCCAAGTGGGGAACCCTAAATTGACCCCCTTCCACCCTTGATGTAGAGGTCCTGCAAATGGAATTCAGGGCTCTGCACAGGTGCTGCACCACTGATCTTTGGCCGCAGCTTAGAAACTTAAATCTTCATCAGTTTCATAGTAAATATACCTCTAAGCAGAGGAAAACTGTTGAACAAGGAAATCTAAAATTCAAAGCATACCAAAAAAATCTTAACTTTTGGGGGGCCTATGGATTAGTTCAGTTGTTTAAGCATCTGCTCAGGCAAATGCAGTCAGGCTCAGGGGACTGGGGTTCACTCCCCAGCTCGATAAGCCTCACCTGGCACACCCTTAAGGCATCCTGAGACAGCCCCTCCCCAAAAAAATCTTTCTAAAATCCAAAGCATAGCTGGGCCTAGTGGTGCATACCTGTAATCCCAGCACTGAGGAGGCTGAGGCAGGAGGATCGTTGTGAATTTGAGGCCAGCCTGAACAGTATAGTGAGACCCTGTCTCAAAAAAAAAAAAAAAAAAAAATCATGATAATACCCCAGAGAGGAGCACTGTGGAGCTGGCAGCTCTTCTGGGCGTGCTCCAGACTTGAAGGCATAAGGCCCAGTACACAGGAAGAAGTCCCAGAGCAGACATCTGGGAGTGAGTGTTCCCAGTGACTCATCTGGGAACTGTGCAGGAATAGGAGGTCAGCACCTCCAGTTCTGCTGCTGTGCGTAGCACAGCCTTTGTGCTGAAGCAGGGCAGCAGCCCTGGAGAGCGGGGCAGTGTCCCAGGTAGCAGGCAACAGCCAAAAGAAGGGAGAGAGGCTGGAGAGAGGCCTGCCCCTTCTCAGTGCCTCCTACAATTCCATAACAATCCCAGAGCAAGCAAGGTTTGCAGATGGCAAAGGCACCCAAGTGGCAGGTTGATTCTGGAAGATTAATGTAGCAAGCTAGAGAAAATAAATTATACTTTAAAATACCTAGCACATCAGTGTTCTAAATGCCTGCCTGGTAAGCGCAAGGACCTGGGTTTGATCCCTGGTACCACATGTGGAGCCAGCCCTGGAGCCCCAGGCACACCATGCTGGCCACAGAAACCAGGCATGGTGGCGTACACCTGTAATCCCAGCACTGGGGAGGCCAAACCAGCAGGCTAAGCCAGCAGGAGCACTGCAAATCTGAGCTTCCTAACAAGACCTTGTGTGAACAACAACAAAATAAATAAAGTACCTAGCACAGAACGATTCAAGTGCAGAACTTGGTGACAACAAAACGAAAACATTCATTTGTTCATTCAATAGCAATTTGGCCAATACCCCATGTGCAGCAGGAACTAGGCGGGGTACTCGGATTCCTTATAAGCAAAGCAGAGTTCCCTGCCATACTGTGTGCTAGCTGAGATAGAAGGAAACAAAAATTTCATATATAAGTGAATTCTGAAGTAATAAATACACTGAGATGGAAGAAAAATGAACGATTTCTCAAAAGAAACAATAGAAAGCTTCTGGCCAGCCCTGCCCAAAGTAAAATGATGTTTTTAAAACATTGTCTTAGGAATTGTTTTCATCTTCATATTTATTCATCCCCTTTGGCTAAAGGGCCAAGGGGTGGTCTTGCTATCTTCATATCGGACAGTTCTTATTTGTGCTTCTCTTAAACTACCACGAAGTTTCCGCTAGAAGAACTCAATAGATTTTAGTAGCACCTGAAGCATCGGCCTGTCCTCTCTTCACTCCTCCTGTGACTGACACTTGCTGGAGGATGTAAAAAGCTGCTAAGTCAGTAGCAGCCAAACAGGACACAGGAAAACCCACATGGTAACACACAACCCAGTCTAACTTGGAGCTCTGCCAGCCATTGTGGTGCTTATTGTAAGACAGAGACAGGGACATTCAGCAAATGTCCAAGCGTGAAATACGGAATAATAAATACTGTGTGGGCTCCAGGGCAAAGGAGAACAGGAAAGAGGACAAGGAAGAGACCTCAGCAGGGCAGGGGGCTAAGGTGGCTGTGACCAACCCCCTGCAGTGCGTGCTCTTCCTGGTGAGTCAGAGTAACACATTCAGGCTGCAGTTAAAAGTTGGTAATATGATAAGACAATGAGTCGTAATATTTATCCAAGCCATATTTTAAACAGGAACCCAACAGCAGAGTGGTATGCCTAGCCAGAACCTCCAATTAAAGTCTGAAAAAAGTTGTCTCCTCAGTGTCTGATCTCCCCAACGGGGTGGCTAACCAGGTCAGCAGATCTTGTGAGCTACCCCAGCACAGCACAGGTAGGGCCTTCTTTGTCATTTTGACCTGCCTGTGACTCACACCTGGCACCTGCTACTGTCCTAAGTGTCATGAGGATGTGGCAACCTAAAAGCACGCAGCTAGGGAGAACATTTGCGTGAAAGCGTGCCCTAGCATGGAGCGACTCAGAGGAGAGGGTGTCATCGTCCACCTCTAAAGTCTTCAGTAGGCTGCCTGCGTTGCTGCAGTGTCCCTGCAGCAGGCAGCTTGACTGGCATGATATCTCCCTGAGGGTCACAGGCTGAAGTCAGAGGTGCTGTCACTGATTGTCCTTTGGCTTGGCTAAAGCCGTCTGGCCATTTGAGTGAGGATAAAAATTGCTTCTGACAGAGTTCAGGCATCTAAATTATCCTGCTTAGCCTGTCTGCCTTTTCAATTATTCATAGGTGATTTCCTCATTTTGGTAAGGATAAAAAATGTTAGCTAAAGAATTGCAATAGTTGTGTAATGTTTTATGAGGGAAAGTATTTCTTTGTTTTGAAATAGCCATTTATATCTTTTTATCAAATAAATAGAACTACATTATTCAAAAAATCAAATAGTATTGAAATCATTTTCAACCCTCTTAGCAGTTTCCTGTCAGTTTCCCTCTAAATTTCTGAATAACATAGCTGTTCTCAAACTTTGGGTTCTCAGGACTCCTTTATAGTTATAAAAACCATTGAAGCCCACCAGAGGTTTTGTTTAAGTGAGTTATAATTATCACATTAAAAACTAAAACTGAAGAATGTTTTATATATCGTTTTTTTTTAATGGGCCGGGAAGATAGCTGTGTGGCACAAGTGCCTGCCTGGCAAGTGCAAGGTCATGAGTCTGAACCCCCATCCTGCCAAAAAAAAAAAAGATATTTAAGTAATAGTAATAAGTATGCTAATATATAAATAACTATGAGGAATAGGTATTTTCCAAGGCAAAAAAATGGTAATGAAAAGAATAGCAATATTTTATATATTTTGCAAACCCCTTTAACATCTGGATCAAAATTCTGCTTCTCTTGTGTGCTTCTGTAGTTTACTGTACTGTGGTGTTTGGGTTGAAGTTGATGCCTTATACACACACAGCTGGAAGCAGCGAGTGTTAGGATAGCCTCTGCACATGGTTGCGCAGTGCTTACCGTGCACCAGCATTCCTGGCAGCAGCTTCCCGAAGGTGAGCTGCTGTGCAAAACCTTGAGCCATAGAGATGACAGTGTCCTCGGTGTTTCTACACCCACTGGTCTGCCCTGAACTTAGAGCAAGTAACACTCCACCCTGGAGTGGTCACTGGGGAAGTAAGCGTGCAATGCCCATTTGCCAAAGGGTAGCCCATTTTACTACACCATTTCAAAAAATCACATTTTTAAAGATGACCTGTTTCCTCCAGAAGTCTTCAAATATGGGGGAGCCCTGGACTCACAGTGGGAATACAGGTTTTCTCATTTTTCCTGGAAAGCCCACTTTTCCTACTGGCGCAAGGATCTTATTTTTACTAGACACAATAGCCTTACTTCCCTTGTTTTGGGGGCAGTGTCTACAGAATACCCGCTTTGGGGGATTGTCAGGCGCCCGCCAGTTGTTCTTCCAAGCTAACGCACTATTGCATCACTGAGCAGATAGTTCCACCATCAGCCCCAGAATCACCAGGCTGCTCTTCCATGTACACCAGAAACGCTTTGTTTCCTTCTCAGTTCACCACCCAGAGTATTTTAGAGGTATTTCATGAACTCAAGTTTAAGGTTTAACAGAAGTGCTGATATTGGTTGTTTCACCAAAGAGCTGGTTTTCCCCTTTGCTGGACCTGGTGTCTTACTGTGCGTATGGTGGAAGGTCCAGAAGCCAGGCTGCCTTCTGACAGCGGTGTAATCTGCGCTGCTAAAGCACCAGCAGCTTCGCCCATTGTGACTTTTGCTGCAGTGCAGTAGATGTCAACACAGTGAAAGGGCAGATAATCTCACTCGCTTTCATGGTGTGACTACGCGCTGAGAACCGCTGCGGTAAGCTCAAACCGTGGTGCTTGCCTTGCTAACATCAGCTATTTCCCAGACTTCCAGCTCTGTCGCGTGGAGGCCTCGGACCCTCCATTCTCTGGCACCACCATTTTCCCTTCCTCATCACCTCAATATCAGCAGTGCTGTTGTTTTTAAAAGTACTTAATGTTGCTGGGGAGATAGCTCAGCGGCATAAGCACCTGCCTGGCAAGCACAAGGTCCTGACTTTATTCCCTGGTACCAAAAATAATAAAAAGTACCTAATGTTTCTTTTCTTGTTATTATGTGATTGTTTATTACCTAGCCTAGTAGTAATGCTCATGATAACCACCCCTCAGTCTCAGGGTGATCTTCAGTGGTGCAGGGATGGGCTCCAGGTGCCCATGGACACTGAAATCTGTAGAAGTGTGAATCCCTTATATAAAACTTACTTTTTATAACCTGTGCCCATCTTCTCAAGACAGGGTTTTCTTTCGTTGGTACCAGAATGTGAAGCCAGGGCCTGGCCCATGCGAGGCAAGCCCTGCACCACTGAGCTATGCTCCACTTTTCAATTTGTTTCCAGGTTCCTTACAATACCTAACTTAACACAAATGCTATGTTAATAGTGGTTTTGCTGTATTATTTATTTAGGAATAATAATTCATATTATTTAGGAAGTAATGGCCCAAGTGTGTCTGCTCATATTCAGTGCAAACAGTTTTCTTCTGAATGTTCTTTGAGGTATCCACAGCGGAATCCAAAGATGTGGGTCTCACAGATGTGGGTGGCCGTGAGTACTAGATTTGTGGTACTTCTTGACTTGCTTTTGGTGCTTGTTTTGTATGCTGAATGCTATGGTACAGACACTAATTTGTCTCACAGACCAGTCAGTCTGTGAAACCCCCATGTCTTCTGTCTCATGCAACTGAGCCTCATGTGAGTGCTCAACCCACTTGTTTTACTCTAGAGAGATTCCCTAGTAAAGCTGTCTTTCTCCTGCAATCTGAGGGGAGGTGACCTGACAGGAGGGCAAAGCTCATTTTCCGTGCTTGGAGCCAGTTTCTCTGTTGTAGCTGCATGCTACCTCTTTCTAGATTAGCAGTCTTGTCCCTCCAAGTCACAAAACTTTCTAGGGTTCTGCTGCACAGTTCAGCTTCTTCTTTTCCTAATATCCCAAATAGGCACTTGGCATGCACATTTCTCAATTCTCATAATTTCTCAGTGTTATGGTTTATGTCTAGCTGTCCCTCCAAAGCTTCATACAGTCATGGGGTAGAGACTTCTAGAGTTTGAGACTTGACTCATGATCCACTGGGATTATGTGTTTTAGTACTGATGTGACTATGGGTCTGAGTCCTTCTGGGATTATGAGTGTGGCCTAAGGCAGATAGGCTGAAGCAGAGAGCCTGAATGTAATATAAAGAGAGACAGAGAGTCAGACTCACACTGTTGCTGTGCTGCCCTAATTGGTTGGTTGCCTCTGTCACTATTTGTTGCTGTTCCATCACCATGAATTGGATGCTCTCTGCCCTGTTCCACTCAGCCTTGGGCCAGCCGAATATGGTCTGAAACCTCCAGTAACTGTGAGCTAAAGAAACCTTTCCTTCCTTCATTTTGGGTGCCAGGTATTTGTCCCAGCAACGAGAGAAGAGTAACTAAGACAGAATTTGGTACCAAGAGTGGGGTTTTCGCTGTGACTAACCTGACCATGTGGATTACAAGCTTTTGGGAATGGCTTATGGGAAAAGATAGGAAAGGTTCAAAGATGTCACCTACAAGTGAGCACTGGAAAAGCTTCAGCTGTTCTGTAGGGGAGATTCTGGTCAGAACTCAGACCAGAAGACTGACACAAGGCCTGCCTGTAAAGACCAGGCTGAGGAGGTTTCTGCTGAGGACAGCATTGGTTGTTGGACTCCAGATGATTTGTGCTATGGATTGGCTGACAGTCTGTCAAAATTTTGCTCATGCCCAGAGACTTTGCCTAAGACTGAGATTAAGCATGGTGGACTGATTAATCTTTCAAGAGATATTTCAAAGCAGCAAACTATTGGGGCAGTAGCATGGTTGTTATTGGCAGCTTTTAGCCAGATTTATGTTGAAAATCAAGAGCAAAGAGCCAAGCAGGATGATTTAAAATGTTGCGAGTTTGGCCAGGAAGGAAGCACCAGGAGAGCTGTGGACTGCAAAGATGGAGCTGAAAGGATCTCCATTGCTGGGAAGGAACCAAAGAATCAAAAGGATGGCCTGAGGGCATCACAAGAGGTGGCAGCTCTCTGCCCTTTGTGGCCCCAGAATTGCAAAGAAGAGAGGCTTTGTCTTGAGAAGAAAGCCCCAGAGACTCAAGTACCAGAATGGTGGCAGTGATCAAACCAGGTTCCAAAATGGCACCAGCATGGAGAATTTGTTCCTTAGAATCAAGGTCAGAGTGTTCATCAATCCAGGCACTCCACCCCTACAACCAAGAGAGAAGGAAGCCTGGCTACTGTTCCAGCTGGCAGGAGACCTTGGCATCATCCACGTGGCATTGGTTTTAGGCGCATTCAGAATGCAAGAGGTGTTAGGTTTAGAAGGCTTCCACCTAGATTACAGAAGGCCTTGGAGGCCAGGCAGTGTGCCCCTGAGAGGGCAATGTGTAAAGAAAGCTATGAGTGAGAAGCCTATTCAGTGGAAACCCCAGAAGTTTGGAAAAGCCAGAAACATGGATTGTGCAAAGAGGGAGCAAATCTGGCCTAAGAGAAAAGCCATGGAAACTACCACCAAGAGTTCTGTAAGGGCAGAGCCATGTAAGGCCTTTGGAGCTCACAACTCAGTGCAGACTGTTTTGGATGCTCCAGTTGGGAATATGGGATTTAATGTTTGCCCTGCTGGATTTTGGACATGTGTTGGTCCCAGTGTTTTGTGTTACTCTGTTGTTTGCAACTTTTGGGTTGGTAATGTTTATCTTGTACCCCTGAATGTTGGATATGTTTAACTTTTCTACAGGGGCTCATAGTTGAGAGTTTGCCTTGTATCTTGGAGGAAACTTGGAACTTAGACTTTTCAGCAATGCTGAAACTGTTGGGACTTTGGCAAATCTTCCAGATGGACTAAAATGTCTTTCGCACAAAGGGATGTGCATGGGACTTTGGGGGTCCAGGGGTGGAATGTTATGGTTTATGTCTAGTTGTCCCCCCCCCCCCCGGAAAGCTTCATACAATCATGGGGTGGGGACTTCTAGAGTTTGAGACTTGACTCATGATCCACTGGGATTATGTGTTTTAGTACTGATGGGACTATGGGTCTGAGTCCTTCTGGGATTATGGGTGTGGCCTAAGGCAAATAGGCTGAAGCAGAGAGCCTGAATGTAATATAAAGAGAGACAGAGAGACAGACTCACGCTGTTGCTCTGCTGCCCTGATTGGTTGGTTGCCTCTGTCACCATTTGTTGCTATTCCATCACCATGAACTGGATGCTCTCTGCCCTGTTCTGCTCAGCCTCGGGCCAGCCAAATATGGACTGAAACCTCTAGTAACTGTGAGCCAAAGAAACCCTTCCTTCCTTCATTTTGGGTGTCAGGTATTTGTCCCAGCAATGAGAGAAGAGTAACTAAGACACTCAGTCTGGTCTTGCATCTGTTCTGGTCTGGGTTTTAGCCAGACAGCGTCTTGCTAAGTTGTCCAGGTTAGTTTTGAACTTGTGATCTCTTGCATCCACCCTCCTCCCCATACTGGAATTACAGGTGTGTACTGCCACACTGCTTCGCAGCCTGCTTTCCATCTTCCGAAAGTTTCTGAGGTGTCAGAAACTATTGTCTTCCCTCCCATCTTTTTTGTTTTCACGATTCTGTACCTTTAAAAAATTATTTTATTCTCACTTCAGGGACATTTCAGGAGGGGAGTAAAGATAAACACACATGCAGTATATCACATTGAATTGGATGCCCAGTGTTTATATCTGGGCTGCAAATATGCTGTGAGGGTTGGTCACATGTGGTCTCGGTGGGACTTACGTTTGGGGAGACTAATGAACCCGCCTCAGCTGCTGTTTGCTCCATATCCTATTGCTGCCCCAAGAGAGCACAGAGATTGGTTGAGAATACAATGCAATAACACATACGAAGTCTCAGCTACTAAATTTTCCCACTATTGGGTCTCTCAGTGATTTCTGAGTACCTACCATGTGCCAGGCACCACTGTAGTCCTGGGGTTGAAGCCATCATCAGTGTACTCTTAGGGGCCCACAGTCTAGAGAGGGAACAAAAGTGACAGGGGTGCTGTGACGATGACAAAAGAAGGCCCTGTCAGGAAAAAGGAGACTGTGTAGGGGACGGGCCTACGAAGGCCTCCCTGAGTCTGAGCTGGGGTTTGACTGATGAGAGGGACCTGTCTTTGTGGAGATTTGGGGAGGAGGATTTCCGGAAGTATAGAAGCCTGAGTGGGGAACCAAATGGGCGAGTAGTGTGGTTTTGACATAGAAGACTGGCAGGCCAGGGCTAGAAAGGCAGATTTGGGAGTTACCTGAGCAGAGGTAATACAGGAAACTTCAGGATGAAATGGCCCAGAAGAGAATGGGTGGACAAATGTGTCAGACAGACCCTGGATGCCGCAGGGGCATCTAAAACCCTCTGCCCCATCAAAGAATGTGCAGTCTAGTGGGACTGAAGAGTCCAGAGAAATTTCCATGCTGAGTGCCATGAATCTGTGTTCATTAAAAATACAAATAACGAGCATAAAAGAAATTTTCAAAACAGTAGTAGCAGACAGTATAAATATCAAGTTGTTTTATGATATTACACAGATTTTTTTTTTTAAAAAAAGATGAAGCTACAGGTCAGGAATATAGCTCAGGGCGCAGTGTCTACCTGGTAAGTGCGAGATCTTGAGTCCAGTTGCTTGTACAAAAAAAAAAAAAAAAAAAAAAAAAAAGGTGAAGTTGGTGGAAAAATGTAGCTTTCTCCAAGGCGATATCTGAGCCCACTGTGGGGAGGTG
>PVKN010044453.1:0-10088 GCA_004027915.1 Capromys pilorides
TGTCAATAATCTAAGGGCTCAATCACTGACTTTTTTTTATATACATTTAGTACAGGGTCTACAGGGTCTCATTACATAGATCAGAATCATAGTGATCCTCCTATTTTCAGCCTCCCTAGCACTACAAGCACATACCACCATGCCTAGTCTCAGTTGCTGTCTCAGCGCATCCTACAGGTGGGCCTGGCATGGTATGCTGGGAATTAAATCTTCATTGTTGTGCTTTACCTCAATAGGCACTTTAATCCACTGAGCTATCTGGCCTGCCCTATTACTGACTTTAATAATGACATATTTTACTTGTTTGTGTAATATGCAGTATTAACTTAATGTTTAGTTATTTGGGAAAATACTACAATATTTTGTAGTACTGCAATACTACAGTGACAGTTTTAAAAGCTATTACTCAGTGTTTATTCTCATCCAATGTAAAAGCATGTTGTAGAGGCACAAATATTGAGAAAGAAAAGATACTGATAAGAGTTATCTCATTTTTATCTTTGTAAATATAAAAGGAAAATGAAGGTTACCAGTAAAACTCACTTGAATGTATTCAAAGCTGAGAACCAGATTATTATCCTGGTTCCACAAGAACAGACATAAAAATATTAATGGGGGGGGTTTCATAATGGTGTAAATGAATGCCCAGAAGTCATTTTATTTTTTATTCTTATTTTGTTTTGCTTTTGCCACAAGGTCTTGCTATGCAGTTTGGACTTGTAGTGATCCATCTGTCTCAGCCTCCTCAGCACTGGGATAACAGGCATGCATGACCACCCCAGTTTCAGGGTAGCACAGTGTGCCCAAGATTCCAGAGTCAGTACGGCATGTGGTACCAGGAATCAAACTTAGGACCTTGAGCTTGCCAGGCAGGTCTTAGACCACTAAGCTATCTCCTCAGCCCAGAAGTCCATTTTATTATAAAGAACAAATTATGAGAAAAATATAGAAAGGCACATCTGTTTATTTAACTATTATTTGGTGCATTTAAATAAAATTTGCTTAATTTGATTTGTATTATTTTTAAATGTAGAATTATAAACAGCATGTTTTTCACTAGTGATCTAAATTATCTTCATTCTTGTAACTGGGTTTATTCTTGGCACTAAATCCTTAAACTACTATTTATTTCCCAATTTATGAATTCCCCTTGCTCATACTGATGCAAACGCAGGGATTATGGATCAGCTAATACTTTGATTTGATTGCTCCATAATGAATACATATATGGAAATATCACAGTGTAGCCTATGAATATGCACAAGTATTAATGTTTGGATTAAAAATTGAAAAAATATCTCCAAACATGGTTTTAGTCTCTCTGTGGAATGATTAGATCTGTTGGACTAAAGCATCACTTCAGTAACTCAACAAACAGTATCTGCATGGGATGGTACCATAAGTTAATGCTCTTAAGACTAAATCAAATGTAAAATCCTATAGATTTTTGCTTTGCTTTTCATTTTCCCCCAATGTCTAGTAATTGTAGACTGCCTTGTGATATACAGTAATATTGGTGGTGAAGTCTATTAGCTAAAATTGTAGCATGCATGCCTCCCTCTTCCCTATCACTGTAGGAGCTTAAGTAGAACGTGTTGTGAAAATTTAATATGTGCAATGGTAGTGTTTTTGATATAACTGAATTACAGGGTCACTGGACTCATCAGTGACTTTACTCACTGAGTTCAGTAGCTGAGTATGCTGCTGAAAGGTGAAATCTGGCTGTCACCAGGACTCTGGGGATATAGCCTGGAAGCTTATAGCTCCCTCCCCGCTCTTGCCTCTCTCTGCTTCCTGCTCAGCATGACATATGTCATTTTCCTCTATCATGGCCCTCTGTCATACATTCTTATCTTGAAGTCAGCTGATTATGGACTGATAACTCAAGCCTAAGTAAACCTCTCTTTATTTTAATTGTGGGGGCCAGGTGTTTTGTCTCAATGACAAGAACATGTCCAAGACATGAATGGGGTCATTGCCATTAAATACAACTGACCAGGTGGTTTAGAAGCTTTTGAAATTTGTATGTAGGTCCAGTTTGGAAAGGTCTGAAGATGTTGGATATAGAAGCCATAGAATTCTCTAAAATGGTCTTTGTGGGGGAGTTTGGTTAGGTTTTAGAAGACTAGATTGCTGAGAGAACTCAGATGGCAAAGGCTTGTGTCAGAAGGATTTAGATGCAATAAGAGCTCCATCGTCCATTAGAATCAAGGATATGTGAAACATACCCTGTGATAAAAATCTGCCTACATTTTTGTCATGCTGTGAGACTTTTCAGGTGACCAAGATTAAGAATAAAATGCTAATAAATCTGGCTGACACAATTTCAGTGCAGCCAAAGTTTCAAGTTATGGGTTATATACTTCATATTACTTATAGCCAGGTTTACAGAGAGAATTACAAGTGAAAAGTCCATTCGAAATGCTTTTGTAGAAAGAAATTGACTGACACACAAGAACCATGGAAAGCAAAGTTACTGAAAAGATTAACTTTAACTAGCAGGCAAGTATTTTCAACAGCACTTGTCTTGATTACTTCTTACTTGTTGCGGGAACAAATACCTGGCACTCAAAATGAAGGAAGGAAAGGTTTATTTAGCTCACAGTTGCTGGAGTTTTCAGTTCATATTTGGCTGGCCGAAGGCTTAGTGGAACAGGGCAGAGAGCATCCAGTTCATGGTGGTGGAACAGCAACAATCTCAACAGAGGCAACTGACCAACCAGGGCTCCAGAGAGCAACAGCCTGCATCTGTCTCTCTGTCTCTCTTTATATTACATTCAAGCTCTCTGCCTCAACCTATCCACCTTAGGCCACACCCATAATCCCAGAAGGACTCAGACCCGTAATCCTATCTGTACTAAAACACATAATCCCAGTGGATCAAGAGTCCAGTAATCTCAGCAGTACTCAGATCCATAGTCCCATCAGTACTAAAGCACGTAATCCCAGTGGATCATGACTAAAATCTCAAACTCTAGAAGTCTCTGCCCCATGATTGCATGAGGCTTTGGGTGGACAATTAGACATAAACCATAACAGCACTGTAGAAAAATCGTTTGAGTCAAGGAATCAGCAAGATCTATGGCTTTACTAGATCATAGAAATAAAACCATGAAGATAAGAGTCTTCAAAAAACTTTGCTTTGAAAGGAAGCCTCAGAGCACCTTGCTTGAGAAGTGCAACCTAGTAAATTGATTTTCTAGGACTCTGTTCACAATATTCAACAATCCAGGAACTGAAAAGCCTCTGTCACCATTACATAAGGATGTCTGAGTTTTGCTGATACTGGCAGCAGAGCTTGGCAGTGCCCGTGTGATACTAGTTTTATGGACATTCCACACAAAGACTCATAGGGTCAGGGGAAACTACTCTCATGTTTCTGAAAAAGGCATGGAAATCTAGGCAGTGTTTTCTGAAGAGGACAATGGATCAGTCTGCGACAGCAAAATCAAAGGTGCACTGAATAGTGCAGTAGTTTAGAGATACCTGGAGTGTAGTTTGCCTAGAGAGGAAAGCCATAGGCAATGAGCAAAGTCACCGAAAGAGAAAGGGCAGAGGGGTAGGAAATGGCGGTGCCATTGTGTGGGGCCCCCAAGCCACTTGGAGCTCACATCATGCCACAGCTTTCCCGGAGTATTGGACACGGAGTTCTGGAAGGCAATGTTTGCCTTCCGGGGTTTTGAACTCGCTTTGTTCTGATCACTTTCAATGCTAATGTTTCTCCTTTGTGGAATGTGAAGCTACAACATATGCCATTGCATGGCATATGGTTAGCTTCTTTTACAGGGACTCATAGCTAAGAGTTGGCTTTGAGACTTGGAAAAGATTTTGGATTTAGACTTTCAGCACTGGTGAAACTATTAAAGCTTGGACAATTCCCAGAGATTGACTGAATGCATTTTGCATACAGATGAACACAAAACTTCAGGAATTTTTATGGTTATCCCCTAAAACTCTCATAAGCACAGAGGCAAAGCTTGCCAAAGGGATGGGATCATGGGGGCATTGCACTGATCAATTCAATTATCACCGATGTGTTGATCAGTTAAGTACGTTTTGGGATAGTGTGCACTGGCTAGCCATGGGTCCCTGGGGTGTGAGCTAGAAGGGATGTGTCCTTCTCTGCAACTTCCCTTCTCTCTCTGCATCCTGGTACTCATGATATAAGCAGCTTTGCTCCACTGTGCCTTTCACCATGTCATTTCTGCCATAGAGACAGAGGAATGCATCTGCAAATGGGAGTCAAAATACAACTCTATGTCTTTACGTGGTGGGTGCAATGTGTTTTGTCCCAGTGAGAAAGTGACTGAGACATTGAAACAATATCTAATGTTACAGATGTCCATAACTCTCTGAGCTGGGGACATTATAAGATGCCTGTGTCATGTGTCTGTGTGAAGCCACTCAGAAGAGAATGATTGACAGCTGGCATTGTAATGTGGCCACAAAGATCTTGGCAAGTAGCTTAACCTCTCTGTGCTTTGGCTTTCTGACTCTAATTGGAATAATTGACTGTATGGTTGGTATGAATGGTGGGACAAATACCCGCCACACAAGCTTAGGGGAGGAAAGGTTTATTTAGCTCACAGTTCCTGGAGGTTTCAAGATGCTGCCCCCGCTTTAGAGGGACTGAAGGAAGGGCCGGGATGCTGCTGTGTCCAGGATGATCTGCTCTATACCTCCTCTCAAAACGGCTGCCTTGTGATGTGGAGCACTCTGACAGTGCATGCTGTCAGTGTAACCATTGGGGACTCTCGGCCACGCCCCCTCAAGCCCGGCCCTCCAGCCTTGCGATTGACAGCTCCGCGGTGATTTACATGAGGCTTTTCGGGGACAGCTAGATACAAACCACAACAGTTGGTATGAACAGCAGTGGGTGAATTGCAGCGCTCAGCTCGATTATGGACTGGTAAAGCCAGTTTTACCAAATTCTCTTAGGGTGTGCAGCAGTATCTATGTAGCACTGCCCACTTAGAAGTCTGATTGCTTCGATGCATTTTATTTCATTTATTATTATTTTAATCCTTTATTTATTTACTTACTTATTTGGTAGAGGTTTCGCTACAGTAGCTCAGACTTGTAGTGATCCTCCTGTCTCAACCTTCTCAACAGTGGGACTACAGGCATGTGTCACAATGCTCAGTTTGGGTGGCCAGCACAGCACACCTGAGGTGACGCAGCATCGGTGCTGGGTACGAAGCCTGGGTCCTTGCACTTGCCAGACAGGCACTATGATGGCTGAGCTATCTCCTCAGTCCAATGCACTTCATTTTAGCTCTGATTTCTCCACAGCATCTTGAGGCATAAACCAAAATATCTGGGAAGTAAGTGAGCAAGGATAAGAATAAATAAAACTTATGGTGAGAATATCTACTTTAATTCAAAAAAATCTGAAAAATTTTCATTATTACTATGTTTTCATATTTTTGCTATGTGAACAGTTATTTCCCTTATATTCTAACTTTGAGCCAATTATGCATCAAATATATATATATATATATATATATATATATATATATATATATATTTGTATGATTTCTGTCATATGCTAGCAGATCCTTGGTTACTAAACTTAACTGTTAAATATAGAGAAATACATTATTAAATAAAAGATATGTCTTAACAAGATAGTAATCTTCTTAGGACCAAATTCCTGTCTTTCACTTTCTTTATCCCCATGCACAGGTAGTGTACTGTAGAGAACATAAATTAGTGAAGATATGTTAAAGAATGCTAAGTAGCCTCCAACTTTATCCACCAAAAGGAGATGCTATATTTTTGTGCATTTCACACCATTTCTTACCTAAATTTGTTCTAGCATCCTGTATCAAGATTCTCTAGAAAAGTTTTCTGTACTGTAGAAAGGCTAGTGAATATGACTTCTTTCAATTGCTTATTTTCCTTATGAAAATATAATTCATACTAATGTTTCATCAATTTCTTTGATATGGAAGAGCTATTCTTAAGAACATAATTTCAGAAAATTTGTCTTGTATTATGATTTCTATCTAGTGGTACCCCCAAAGCCTTATGCACTTATGGGGTAGACTTCTAGAGTTTGTGATTAATTCATGATCCAGTGATGACATTATGGATGTGAGTGCTGCTGGGATTATGGGTGTAAAGAGTGCCCATCTTGGGTAAATAGCCTGAATGCAACTTAACGGGACAGACTTGCTCTCTCTAGCCATTGTTGCTGCCATTACTCCCGTTGACTTTTGTACCCTTGCTCTTTGCCATCACCATGAAAGGTTACTCTCTACCACGTGCTGCTCTACCTTGGAGCCAGCTGAGCATGGACTGAAACCTGTAGTAACCATGAGCTAAATAAACACTTCCTTCCTTCATTTTGAGTGTTGGGCATTTGTCCCAGCAACAATAGAAGAGTAACTGAGACAATTTGATATTGCTATGTACAAAGAAATAGGCATCTTAAAAATTAAGTAACACATCACATTCTTGCATTCTTGTCTAAGAAGTTTAACGAAACATTTTCATTATAACATCTGGTAATAGCTGCATTTATCTGGGCTTTCATATAGATTATTTGGTCTTTTGTCCATATGCTCAGATGTCAGTTCTTGCAGCTATATTTAAATGGAAATTTGAAGTTGGAAGGGGGGCTTAGTTTGAACCACAGTTGTTGTTCTACAGCTGCTACAAACACTCAGCTGTTTGCACTAATTCCTTTCTATCCAGAGAAAGAGCGTGTGTGCTCAGGGGTTTAAGGGAGCATCTCTATTTTACATTTCATTATGCAAGCTCTTTTTTAGTCTAGGAGTTAAATGGTAGTGTCCTGACTTTTCCGTACTGGAACTGACCAAGATAATTATTGGTATTTTGCAGCTGTTTGAAGATTATTTTTGTAGGCAGTATATGAGGAGCAGTAGATTTCTGCTATTTTGTCAACAAACCATGATAAAATAAGACTATGTGTAAGAATTCAAAACACAAGAAAGCAGAAAATGTTTTTAGCAGCATTGCAATATGAGAGAGACTCAAAAAAGCTCATCATCTCATTAGTTGGATTTTTGATTGTGTAACAAGGTACCTGAGGGATCTACCTTTAAAGTGAAGAAGTTTACTGAGCTCAAGATCTGAAGGTATTTCATCATGGTGTCATGACTGCTCAGTTCTGGTGGGCTGTGCAAAATCTTGGCAGATTACAATAGTAGGGGCACATCTGGAAACAAATTGATTACATGACTATATATGAAGTCAGAGAGACTTTATTGGCCAGACTTTGGCTTTTTAGAAAATCCTTTGATGAGAACTAAACAGAGAACACATAAAATAAATCACAAATCCTTTTCCAGGTAGCCCCCAAACTGACTTGAAAACTCCCTATTAGACCTCTTCTCCTAAGGATTCCCAATATCCTCAGTTCACCACCTTGAAGTTTAAGACTTCTTCTATATTCAATATGGAGAACATAATTTCCAACAATCTCCAAATAACATCAAATATGTACTGAACACAACAGTAACCATTGCACTATTTTTCTGTAAATCTAAAATTTCAGAAAATATATATTCTAATTATTTTGCCTGAGTGACTTGAGATTCCCAATTTATTCAAGGATCTATCTATCTATCTATCTATCTATCTGTCTATCTATCTATTTATTATGGCCATCTCAGCCTGCCCTGGGGGTGGGGCAGGCACAGCATATGGTGCCAGGAATCAAACTGCAGTCCCTGTGATTGTCTAAGGTTTTCTAAGCAGGCGCTTAAACCACTGAATCATCTCACCATCCCCTTTTCAAAGTTGATGTAAGGAATTTCTGAGATGGTCATTCAGCATGGCCATAAATTCATTTTTAATTAAAAATATTGAAATTGCAAGGGACACAGCTCTATGGCACAGCAACTGCTTGACAAGCTCAAGGTTGTGAGTTAGATTACAAGTACTCCCCCCCCCCAAAAAAGAAAGAAAAAGAAAAAAGGAAAGAAAGAAAAAAGAAGGAAAGCAGATAGTTTAATAATATGAATAATTTTTACATTTTCACAACTTGCCAATTTCTATATATATAATTTCCATTCAATCATTTACAATGGTGGAAAATAATGCGATCTGAAATTAGAAAATAGTTTGAGACCAGATTTTGAAAGTCTTCAACTGTAAGTCAATGTAATTGTTACCTATCCACTCACCTATGGAGCTGCTTTGAAAAAATTTGAAACAGAGGAAAAGCAGGGGCCCAAAAAAGATAAGAAAGGAAATTTTTATGGCTGAATATATGCAAAATGATTAGAAAGATTGGAAGGAAATACATAAGACTAAAATTTTATTAAGAAATAAATGCAACAATTAAAAGAAGTTTTAGGAACAGCTGTCCTCCCTCAGCTGCCTTGATTCCCTGATTTCAGAGCTATCCTGTTTTGTCCCCCATGCATTGATGCCTTCATCACATGTGAATGTTCTTATTGGTTAGCTGCTTTCTTCTACCCTCTGCTTTCTCATTCTTTTTATTCACTTCTCCTTTCTTTCTTTATCCCCTTTCATTTTCCCTTTCCCTTTCTGTTTTATTCTCTCTCCTTGTCTCAATTTTATCAATCCATGTTTTTATTTTAAAATTGTCACATAACTGAAAAATACTCTAGCATTGTGACAGATAATTTTAATATATTAATGAATAGCCTTTCCAGTCCTACCTCACTGTTGACAATAACCTTATCTCATTTGAATAATTTCCATCTCCAAATCCATGAGCACCCTGTGGGGAAGGCGAAGGGGTCATCTCAGTCAAGCCATATGTACATGTGACCCAGACTAATCCACTGGGAGAACTCAGCTGGAGAGTACTAGGATGGACTGTCACATGAATAAAAGTAGAACACAAGAAGTGTGTTCATATTTGCTGAACATGGTAGCTGCTAGGTATGATGATCACAAATGCATTAGCCATATGCAACAATGAGGGAATGAATTTCCAGTGTGATAAAAATCCAGGGAGGAAATGAAAATGATGAAAAGATTCAGAAAATGTTCAAAGTTATCTATAGCAAAAAAACATTCTCTTGAATGTGAAGCTAAAGTTTGAGTCTGAGGTAGTTGTCATTGGTTAAAAGGTTTCTTGAAAAACCACACAAAGCTGGATGTGGCATTAATATTCAAGGATAAAAAAGAGACAGTGTCCTTCATATGCAATTCTTCATTCCCAGAAGCCCCTTTTTTCTGTTTTCTGGCCATCTTTTCAGAACTGAGTTATGAGATACAATATATGCAACATGCAACCCATTCAGGGACTGGGATGCTGGTGTGGAATGTTTTTATCCTTTAATTTTGTGACTCCTTTGGGGATGCTTTGCCATTAGTATTTAAATCACTTCATAAATATTTCACTTTAAATACCATTGTAATGCCTTGTGTATGGCTTAATTTGTGTCTAGCATACCGGTGTTCTATGGTGAGACGATTTCATCAGGACATTTACACGACTGAAAAGAGATTTAAGAGAGCTCTTTACTTTGAGTTGACCATGAAATAGAAAGTAGAAGGTTCTTAATTTCTTCAGGAATGGCTTCTTGTATTTAGACATTTTGTCTTTTTAAATAAAAATGAGCAAATGCATATTCAGGAGAAGTGGACCCTAGCTTAAATGAAAGAAGGTAGAAGATGAAAACAGAGAAGCAAAGTGAAACAAAGAGAAAATACTCCAAGGCAGAAAAAAAGAAATGTTGACAAAAAGGGTGGCAAAAGAATGCATATTATAAACGAAGGTAAAAACTAAGGAAATGTCTCACATCTTCTATAGACTGTATTTTCTTTAACCTCCTTCCTATTGCTCGTCTAGCAGAGTGTTCTTTTATTATACTAAAAATTTTGTGAAATTCCTCAAATACAGTACTATTTTCATGCCATTTCATACATGATGGAACATTCTGGTCTTTTTTCCTTTTGCTCTTCTGCTAAACACACCTCTGATGAGAACTCAAGAAGCACCTGCCATTTCCCTAATATCTTAGCTGTTTCATAATTTGATCTCACTGTAATTCAAAATACTCCTAAGAGAACAAAGAGATTCATATTTTCTACTTTGCATCTGTTTTTCACTCTCATGACAGTTATATAAAAATAATAACTAA